>PISW01003581.1:0-72015 GCA_004023785.1 Mungos mungo | reverse complement strand
TATTTTCTTAGATGACATTAACATTTTAAATCAGTAGACTTTGTTTGCCATTTGTTTACCATTACCCTTCATAATGTGGGTGAACCTCAACCAATCAGATGAAGGCCTTCCTCCAAGATAGAATTAGGACACCAGCCTGCCTTCAGACTTGAAATACATCAACTTTTCCATGGGTTTTCTGCTTGCCAGCCTATCCCGCAGAGTTTGGATTTCCCAAGCTTCCACGATTACATGAGACCATTCCTTAATATACATACATAAACACACACACACTCTCTCTCTCTCTCTCTCTCTCTCTGATTTACTGTTTGTTTCCCTGCAAAACCCTATTATAATCACTTAGCCCATTTTTCAATGAAACAGACCACTACTGGTCTTTCAGAGCTAAAAAAAAGAGCAATACAGAGATTTCTGTGTCCAAAGAGAAACTCTAACACCAAACAAAAACTCCAACACACTATGCATGACTACTACTTTGAAATTCCTATTTCAAATTCTTGGTATATAAAGAAGTTGTGGAGGAGTCCTGGTTCCTTCAAAGGGAGTCTGCAGTGGCATCTGCAAAATGAAGGGTGATGCTGGAAAATGAACTGTTTACACCAGGAGGGGAGGAAAGAAAGCCAGAAGGAAGCCAAGAAGAGGTGAAATCTAAGGCATCCATGTATTTCATTGCTCAGAAAATTATCGAGGTCTTGGGAGCCACTGCTCTTCAAGAATAGGTTCAGGGTCCCAAGAATAAGATGAGGACATGAGGAAATACAGTAAGAAATAGAACCTGGGCTGGTTCTGTTTCCAATACTTTTACTCAATCCCAGGATCACCACCTGCCTGCTGGGCAAAAGCAGCCAAGGAAGGTAGAAACTTCTCTTTCTACCAGGCTGAGGTCATTCTTACCTGGCCATCTGCTTGTAGGCTTCTTCTGCCACAGCAAAGATGTGGGGGTCCATGTCCCCCATGTTTTGGCCGCTGTAGGCATAGATGACATCTTGACCATAGATTGGCAACTGTTCATAAGGATTAATGGCAACAAGCACGATACCTGTAAACAGACAATGTCATCAGATTCTGACAGCAAGACAGCCACCTGGCATCTGCTCTCAAAGGCTCTTGTTCATATCCATCAAACATGAGAAATGGAATCAATCACAACTAAATCAAGACATATCTATGTGTTGACCAAGCACTGTGCCAGACTCCAGTGGAGAAAAGAAAGCTGGACCTCCACATACCCTAGAACATGGAATAAGCACCTATACATGCACACACATGTACACAGATGCTCAAACTAAACTCCTGAAATACATAAAAACGTTGCACAGCACAACCAGAGAGAAGAGGATGCTTAATTCTGTCAACAGGTGTTAGGCTTCATTTTTTAATGGTTTTTTTCTGTTTTTCTTTGAGAGAGACAGACAGACAGAGACATACAAAGTGTGAGTCAGGGAGGGGCAGAAAGAGGGAGACACAGAGCCCAAAACATGCTCCAGGATCTGAGCTGTTAGCACAAAGCCTAACACGGGGCTCAAACCCACAAAATGTGAGATTGTGACCTGAGCCAAAGTCAGATGCTTAACTGGCTGAGCCACCCAGGTGCCTCAACAGGTGTTGGACTTTAAAAAGCCATTTCTGAATTGAAATCTAGGAAACAGTTTTTCATTTGTGTATGTGTTATCTTAACTAAATACAAACAAACTGTGAGCATGTAACATGATTTACATATCCTAAGGTCAAATCTTGACTCAGTCAGTTA
This sequence comes from Mungos mungo, assembly GCA_004023785.1. NCBI lineage: Eukaryota > Metazoa > Chordata > Mammalia > Carnivora > Herpestidae > Mungos > Mungos mungo. Next base: position 70,265 of record PISW01003581.1, on the reverse strand, counting down.
TGAACTCTGTGATTCTGGCAAATTACTTAACCTCTAAGTGCCTCGGTTTCCTAGACCATAAAATTGGAATTACCTTTACTTGAGTGTCCTGAGGATACTGATTAGTACAGAATTTAGACCAGCATCTTGCATAGTATGCACTGTTAGATTTTTATTAGCTCACATATCATGTATTATTTTTCCTTTCCCTTTTTTTTTTAAATTTGTACCCCCAGAAGTACAGATCAGGATGATGGACTCAATAAATACATACTGCAGGAAGAGTCAGTGAGTCATCTAACATTCCGGATCTTTTACAGAAGGGCGCATAATATTTGAGAATGTAAAAAGAAAAAAAATTCTATCATCTTCAAGAGAGAAATGCATGCCCTTTTTCTTTCCCAAAAGAGCACAGTCTGGATCTCAAAAGAACCATTGACAAGGGTACAAAAAAACTTGAACTTTCCAGGTTGTGGGGAAGAGGGAAAAAATAGGAATGGAAAAGTCATAGCCAAGCTGGGACATCTCCTCCACTGTGTTCCCCTCTGGTGTTTGAAAAGGAACACAAGTCAAGAAAATGAGAAGACAACCAGAGAAGGAGAAAAATACTTGCAAAAAAACATATCTGATAAAGGACTAGTATCCAAATAAATAAAAAGTATTCTTTAAGCTCAATAAGGAAATGCACCACCTGATTGAAAAGTGGACAGAGGATCTAAATAGACACCTCACTTCAGACACAGATGGAAAATAAGCATCTAAAAAGATATTACACATCATCTATCAGTAGGGAAATACAAATGAAAATACCAAAAATATACCACTGTTCACACAGAATGGCCAAATCCAGAGCACAGACAACACCAGATGCTGAGCGAGGATGTGGAGCAGTGGAAACTCCTTCGTTGCTGCCCAAAACAAAATGGCACAGCCACTTTGGCAGTCTCTTACCAGATATACTCTTACCATAGGAGTCAGCATTCACACTCCCTGGTATTTAGCCAAAGGAGTTGACATCACATCCACGCCAACACCTGGCATGTGGATGTTCATGGCAGCTTTGAAAATTGACAAAATTTAGACAAAACTTAACAAAATTTGATAAAACTAAGATGTCCTCCAATAAGTGAATGAAGCAACTGTGATACAGTAAGACCATGGACTGTTAGTGCCATAAAAAGTGATTTATCGAAGTATGAAAAGACATGGATGAAGCTCAGGTGAGTATTACTAAGTGGAAGAAGCCAAAGGGTACACAGCTGCATATGGGGATTCCAACTCCCCGGTATTCTATGAAAGGCAAAATGACAGAGGCAGTATTAAACATCAGGGGTTTCCAGGGACTGGGGGAGGGAGGCAGAGGCAGATTGGAAGGGATTTTAGAGCAATCTACAGTTAGGATATAATGGTGGACACATGTCATTATACATTTGTCCAAACCTAGACAGTGTGCACCACCAAGAGTGAACCCTCGTGGAAACTATGGACTTTGGGTGATGAGGATGGGCCACTGTGGGTTCGTCACCTGGTGCAAATGTACCACTCTTGAACAGAACATTAACTGTGGGTGAGGCTAAGTATATGTGGGGGGAAAAGGGTATTATATGGGAAATCTCTGTATCTTCCCCTCAGTTTTGCTTTGAACCTAGAGTTGCTTTAAACACTTAAGTCTATTTAAAAGAAAGAAATACCAGAGAATACTTGGAATTATCTTGTTACATTTCAGGCTAAGGGGAAGGGGCTAAGGGAGGAAAAGGACACCCACCAAGTCTTCAAATGCAAGTTTGCCCAAAAAGACAACCTAAGCCTCCCAAAAAATGGCCCCAAACCCCAATAAATTCCACCTAAGGCTAATGACTTGGAGAATTCTTCAAAACAGCCTTACATGTTCTACTGGTTGCTAGAGAGTTGTATAAAATCCTACTTCACATAGCATTCAAATTTTGGTATTATACTCTAAGGCCGCACAGTTTCTTAAAATATCCCAGCTACTTTCAGGGCAGAAACAAGTGTGTCCTGATAACTCACAACTCTGGGTCACATCAGTCACTCTCAACAGCTGAGGCTGTAGGAGCCAATGAACATTTGGGTAAAAAATATATATATATACAGACATCAGGACATCTTCTGGAATGGATGCCTTTAAAAATTGAAGCTGGTGGTTGTTTATTCCTTTCTCCCAAAATGAGAGATTTTTGTTGTCGTTGGGGGAAAAAAAAACCCCAACTTATTGAAGACTCTGAATATTAATGGTCTTTTTCAAATAATATCGCGATTAGCAATTGGATTGAAGTTGTTTTGGGGAAACTACTTCTCAAGAACTGAAGTCTTGTAGAACAGCTCACTGGAACTTAGTAGCCAACCCATCAATTCCAAACCCAAGTGGATTATCACTGTGAGGAGAACTCTGGTCCCAAGGCCCCACTTGTGATCACAGACAAGACCATGGCTCTGAGGCACAGCTGGGACAGCCCCCACAAAGCAGCCCATGGCGTGACTCCTCAACCAGATCCTAAAATATCTGCCCCTCAGACAATGGTTTACAGGGATCCAGATTTTACCATACCACTTACTACTCAAATAATAATAATAATAATAATAATAATAATAATAATAATAATTGGAATGTGGGAAATTGAGAAGTTTCAAGAAAACCAAATAGGAGATTTTCAGGACATTTTCTTTTCAAGTATTTGTCATGTTTTCTCCTCATGAATTTGATAAATATTCATCACACACCATGTCTGTGCATGGGAAGGGGGACAGTCAAAGACAGGACTTTCCTAGGCAGAGAACTGAAGCCAGCCAGGCATAGGTTTACAGGAGTGTGCTCAGTCAAGAGAGCAGACGCCAGGGCTAGGACCCAGATATGGATGTACTGCTCTCCTACAGGCTCGAGGACTGTACCTAGGTCAGTCAAGCCACATCGTGTGGTCCATTTCCTCCCTGGCTGAGCTGTGATTAACACCAATCATCCCACAGAGACGTAGGGCAGCCTAATTAAGCTACATTCACTGATTGCAAACCTTTCAAGGGTCTCAGTGGAGAGGTACTGAGGAGAATGCTAGTAGGATTCCTAACTATTAGAGTTTAACACATCAAGTCTGAAGATCGTAAGTACTTTCAAACACATGCAGCCGAGAGATGCACACCACTTACCACAGTAAGTGTAGATATGGTTCGACTCCAGGAAACGGACCTTTAAATTATGCAAAACTGCAGGCTCGTGTAGATAGCTAAGGGCAGTTAGGTCATTTTCTCCCACCAAGATATCTGGATTCCGCAAAAAGGGCAGCTGGTTGCTTTGGACATCAATGGGGTATTCCCGAATCTAAAGAAATGCAAGTAATAGACATAAAAAGGCAGGGTTATGAACCATTTAGCCTGTATCCAATATCCTGTCACACTGGCTAGGATCACCGCCCTAACAATCATACATGATGAAGATAGATCACCTTCTTTCAAAGATGGGCCGACTCAACAAAGTACTTGTGTTGCCCTAAAAGACCAGCCCAGGAGGAAAATTTGCTGGTAACAGAATCCCAGTGTATCAAGATAAAAGACTGAATGACACAAGAGATTCAGGAAGCACAAGATGTAATGATATGTTCTACTGACTTCCCAAAGATACAGAGTCTTGAATCCTGAAGGAGTACTGCTTTCTCCCACGCAGCCAACCTTCTTCGCCCCATTTAATGCTGGTGCCTTCCTCTGCCCCATCATCCAACAGGTGGTTTTGTTGTTTTTTTTTTTTGGATTGCCTTATAACAAACTGCTCTCCATAGATGCCCTCCAGCTGTACATATATTCGTCAACAACCTGACAAGCCACCCTAGGGCAGTAATCTTACTTTGACCTAACATAGGTCTCCGGCTCCTATTATATATGTATGTGTAATCAGGGTGCTCTGCTTATAACCTGTCAAAAAGCATCTGTGAGTACTCCTGTCCAACTGCTATGCTAAGGATATATTTAAAGCGGACTCATGTACACACCTATATAATAAAAAAGGATGTTCTTTTTTGGTATTTAAACAGGGGAATCTTGGCTACAGTTTATCACATCCTATCTAAGTTCCTTATGGTGTTGTTAAAAATCATCCGAGAGCTTGTAAAAACAGTTCCCCCGAACACTACTTATTATGTTTAGGAGCTCTGGGATGGGGCCCAGGAATCTGAGATTTTGAAAATCCACAAGTAGTTCTGCAACAGGTGGTTTATAGAGATTTTAAGAACCACTATTCTATAAAAGCCTTTCAGGAAATTCTATGGACATAGCCTTAATTTACTGGAGTCACAGTTTTTTTTTTTTTAAAAGAACTTAAGTATCAATGTTCTCTCCTATCGCTCCCACTTTTACGTGGTCATGCACAGCCAGATATTAGGGCTATTATAGCCAGCAAGGGTAGTCATGGTGCTAAAATCGGCAGGTAAGGGAAACCTAATAGCAGATTCAGAAATAAATGCAAGCACAGAAGGAAAATTTGCTCAGGATAATCCTGAAGCAAATAGTTAAAAAGGAATTTCCCCTATAATAGAAGCAGATAAACTTGAAGCCCTTTAGGGGGGGGAAAAAGAGCTAGTGTTCTATTCTCATTCCCTCATTCTCAAAGATCAAAGGAGGTTTTAGGTAAAACACCAAAAAAAAAATCAAATTAAAAAACGCACTAAAATAAAAAACAAAACCAATAAGAAAACATAGGTAGTTTTAAGAGCTTCGGAAGGAAGTATTTTAAAGGATGATGCAAGAGCCAGAAGTAGGTCACAAAACTTCGTGTTCTGAATATAAATGGAACTTTTAAACCACCGTAAAATACACTGCGTGCAGAGTAGACAATTCTGCATTACCTAACAGTATTAGTCTTAATATCCGGAGTTCCAAGAAGCCGAAAAGAACACCCCAACAGAAAATTACGCACAAGCTACGAGCCACAAGAGGTGCTACAAAGGAACATAAAAAGCTATTCAGTGTCATTAACCAAACAGATGCAAATAGATTATTAGCACTATTCATCACATAGGCAAAGGTGTAAAAGCTGCCAAGACCTTAAATATGAAGGATGTGGCCCAACAGGGGTGCTGTTTGTGGGTTCAGACTGAAGGACCTTTCCAGAGGACAGGCAGAGCTAGCAACACCGAGTCTGAAACTTTCACGAAGAGACTTCTCCCGGGCCTCCGAGACTGTCTTACAAACGAGCAAAGATATCCACCATCTATCAGCAGGAAGGTAAAACATGACACACATGGCTATGTACAGACAAGCAGCTCCCCGCAGCTTCCTGCTGAACGTACAAAGCAGCATGTTGCAGAACAAAATCGAGCATTCCTTCTATTGAAACCTCTAAAGAATGACATCCCCACAAATTATAAACAATCACCCATGTTAGTGATGTGTTCCTCGCACAGGTTCCTGTTTGGGGGTTGTGGGTTAATCAAGGCCCCTCTCTTTTTTGCACGAACGTCTTTCATCAAATCAACTCCATACAGGAAACTGTTGAACTAGCTATCCTGAACAGGATACAGACACAATTTCCAGAAGATGGGCAACAAAGGGCAATGGAGTGTGTTGAGATTTTACATTCTAAAGGTGATGGTCCCCTTCATCGCTGGCCGAGTCACTGGTGTCACTGGGACTCTAACCCGACCCTCCCACTCTGAGTCTTTCTGAAGACTTCCCCATGGAGACGTCCGTCACCTCCGGGGAAAGGAGCATGTTCACTCTGCATGGCCTGTGTGGCTCTCCACTCAGCATAGGACATGGTCAAGTGCAGAAGCATAGAGAGCACCTAGCTCAGCCCCTCATTTCTCAGATTAGAAAGCTGGGGCCTGAGCTCAGGGTCTTTAAACCCTGAGACAGAAATGCTGGTGTTTCATCTTTCCTCAGATGAATCCTTCCCTCAAAAACTCCCCCCACAAGTGCAGAGGGAAGAGCATATGCAATTTTGTGAAAACATGGCCCACAAATAAGCCAGTGGGACTGGTTACAGTAAAGTTGAGAAATAAAAACGCTCATAGCAGCCACCAAGATGTAGGCAGTGCAAGCTCATGACTCAAGGGGCAGATTTTGTGGTGTGTGTTCATCCAGAGGGAAGCCAGGAATGAGAGACTTAAGTTGTTGTTGGTTTTTTTTTAATGGGATTTTGATGTGAACACTGCTGTTACTATCGAACATTTATTTACAGCTAACATGGTTTTACTTGAAATCTAAGCATTGAGGACATGATCTGGGACCATGAACACTTTCTGGCACAGAAGACTTCGCTATGTAACAAGCCTCTGGGGGTGAAAAGGCGGCTCAAGGTCAACACATCACAATACTGAATTCTCTGTCAACCCACCTGGAAGGAACCTCAAGCTCCCCTCTTGAGACTAGGAAGAGATGGGCCTCTGCAGTCGGATCCCCACCTAGCATTCTGGGACTAACCACAATTCAAGAATATAGAGGAAGAGGTTAAGAGATTAGTCCATGTCTGCACTTTCCAACAGGGTAGCATTATGGAAATTACGTTTGTTGAAATGAAGTACAATAGAAACTTCTCAGGGTTTCAGCCACACTAGTCACATTTCAAGGGTCCAGTGATCACCATACTGGACAATACAGATGACGTTCCACTGTCACACAATCATCCTTGGTAAAGCATTGGTCCAGATTGCTCTATACTCAGTAGATGCTCAAAAAAATCTTAGCTGAAAGGAATGTCTGTTTTCATGACCTCTCTTGTATCAACTCATACCCTTGTTACACAGAACTATATACATAGAATATAATGATAAAAACATCTTTGAATGACAACTCCCACCATGAAGTTTTGGAGCTAATTATCAGCAGACATGGTAGATAAAGGCAACTTCTTGCTCCTACTCGACCATAGAGCTAAGACATCCAGACAAAAGAGAAGCTAGTAAAAATAGGGTTATCAGCCAGCAAGGGGTTGATGTTAACCCAAGAGCTACACACGTCACCTGCTAGTGGTAATGACACCCAACTAGGAGTCAAAGGGGGTGGAGAATCATGGTGGAGCATTTAGGTATTCCCTCTACCACAGCAAATATTCCTGCTGTGTGAAGTCAGGAAGAAACTCACACGTTAGCTGCCCAGGAGGGTTTCAAGAAGAGTATGGATTGGGGGAGTGTCTAGAAGGTGCCATAGGGGTAGAGTCAAGTATCTCACCAAATCTCTAACAGATTTCTAAGGACTCCTGGCTTTGTCCTTTTTATATTCTAAACCTGATACACATCTGTGTGTATTATATTCATTACAAGTGAGACATTTCCATAGATGCACAGATGTATAACCAGACCCTGGCATATAACTGTTCAGTTTTTTGATGAATGATACAAGTAATTAAGGGAAGAAAATGGCCACAAACGAAAACTTAGAATTAAGAAGTTTGAATTTTAGGGGTACCTGGTGGCTCAGTCAGTTAAGCATCTGACTTCAGGTCATGATCTCATGGTTCATGGATTTAAGCCCCACGTCAGGCCCTGTGCTGACTGATGGAAAAGATCACCAACAGAGAGGAGGAAGAGGACAATCACAGGAAGGACACAGATGGTGGTGAGGATTACATGCCAGTGAACGTACTTAATGCCCTGGACAGTACACTTAGAAAAATGGTGAAGATAGCCTTTTTTATGTTACATGTATTTTACAATAAAAACTTAAATTTTTTTTTGAGAGAGAGACCAAGTGAGCACATGAGCAGGAAAAGGGGAGAGAGGGAGGGAGGAGAGAATTCCAAAGCAGCTTCTGTCAGCACAGAGCCCAACGCAGGGGTCTAAACTCCCAAACTGTGAGTTCATGACCTGAGCCAAAATCGAGAGTCAGATGCTCAACCAACTGAGCCACCCAGGCACCCTGACAAAAATATTTGTAATTTAAAAAAATTTCAGCCTACCTTAAGATAACTAATTGCATCAGTAATAATACTAATATTTATTTGCAATTTGTTTTACAACTTTACATGTTTTCTGTATACATACAATATAAATATGGTAAATATGGTCTTCCTGTTATTCTTGCCAAAAACTCTCTCAAGTGTGGATTACTGAGCAATGGAGAGCAAAAAATTATTAGGTGACCAAATATTAAAATAAGAATAACCAGTAGAACAGAAAGGAAAAACCCAGTCATCAAAATCGCCCGCACTAAGAAGTTTGTGACTAGAGTATCGACCACTCTTAGCTCTGGTTTTGCTGGATGTGCCCACGGCTGACACTCGCCTGAACTGGGCTGCCCAGCCCTGAGGGCATCTCAAGACACACAGGTCTGAGGGCACCAACGGTCAAGTGCAGGGGTCCTTGTTCTTCTGTAATATTTGCTTCCTACCATCAAGAACCAAGTCTGTCCTCTCCTGACTCTAAGAGCTGGACACACGTGGCCCTGTCCTTAGGCCTGAGTAAGGCTAAGGGCCCTGTACCTTCAAGGCCCCCATCCTCTTCACAAAACAGAAGCTTACTGAACAACACGGTCGTTCTGCCACTTGGGATCCAGCTTCGGTGGGGACACGTTTGAGCTCTGCAACCCTCAACATATGCTCCTAGGACAAACACCTTAGCCCCCGGGGAAAATGTTTCTGCACACTTCCCGCCACACGTCCCTGAAGGAAGGTAACGGCACCCAGGTGCCTTGAAGGCCTGTCTGCAAACGAACACTGCCAACACCGGAGACAGACACTGTCTGGACTGCGGGGAGGAACTGGACAGGAGAGAGGCGGGCAGAGGAGCACGGGCAAATGAGCACGGGAATCTTTCCTTTCAGAGGGCACAGTGCAAACAAAATTCACACCCGGAAATACTGTTTCCCGGCCAGGCCCCATGTCCACTTCCCAACCTCTCCACAGGCTCAGGGGCTGCGGAGGGGTGCTCACAAATTAGTACAGTATCTGCCACCACGGCAATGTGACATGAGGAGTATTTTGCAATTCTCAACAATTCATGATCCTCTTCCATTTGTTTATATACAGGTAGAGACACAAGATGCTTAAAGATCATGGTTCTTTACACTGGCAGCTACGTGAAGACTGGATAGTAGAGTTGCAAATATATCTCTAATACATTAAATGTTTTCATTTTCAAAAACTAGAAAAGTCAGCTTTACTTGAATTTTGATAAAGGATGCCTGTACTGTTAGACACACACAGACTCACATCCATCCTCTGGGCCCGGCCCCACCTACGTTCCAGGGCTTGGGTGCACCGAGACACGGGTGCAGCATGTTCCCCTCCTTCAAGGTCAGGCGTACCCATCTTCCTCTCAGGCACACTCACCCCTGCAGGACCTTGCATACAGGGAGTAAACTCCCCCACCCCCCCTTACCCCCCACCAAGCGGCTGCAGGACACTGGACAGGAACTCCAGTCACAAAACAATTTAAATACAAAACCATGAGGGAGGGGGGCTGGCTAGTGCGCCCTGCCACTAGAGGGCAGGAGTTTGTAAGGGCAGTGGAGGCAGAGGAGGGAAGGATACAGGCCTCTCTATTTGAGGCAAATAAGGGAACTAGATGCATCCCCAAGGTCAGCCTACGTGGAGATGCCTGGTCCAGTTTAAAAGCAGCACTGGGCTCAGGGATGGCACACTTAGATGCCTTGCACCCCTCACAGCTGGGGGGACAAAGAGAGGACGCTACCCTTTTCCAAGATGTTTCCCACAGGCTTGAATATAAAATCCCTTACATTGTGCTCAGTGAAACAAGTCAGACACAGGAGGACAAATGGTCGTGGATTCCACTTCTCAGAGCACCCAAAGCAGCGCCACTCAGAGACACACCGTGGAATAGAGCCATCGGGGCTGCTGGGGAGTGGGGAGTTCGGTTTTGCAAGATCAAGAGTTCTGGACGTGGATGGTGGGAATGGTGATGACCATGTGGAAGTACTTTATGCCACTGAACTGTGCACTTGAAACCCGTTACCATGGTCAACTTTATGTTTTGTGTCTTTGGCCATGACGTAAATAAGCAAACATCCAAGAATAAACCTCTTGGAGGAACACTAAGGAACTCGACCACCTTGAGCAGAACACAGGTGAGCAGTAAGGCAGAAGCTGGGGGTTAAGGACACTGTTCTCCAGAAGAGAACTCCCTTATTTCTGTCCTTTTCCACCACAGTTAAACTCCTACTCTTGGACAGGAAGGCAGTGGGGGAGGCACTGCCGGGAGGGTGTTCCAGCCAGCCCTGTACATCAAGGAAGGTCTCCCCTATGGGAGAAGCTAGATGTTCTTCAAGCTTGCAGAGGTCCCAACGTCTGCCCTCCTACCTCTGGTTCACAAGTTAGTCACTCCTAGTGACCACGGGGAGCCCACTTTGGACAAACCACAGTTTGCAAGTGACCTGGACAGAGCTACGTGTTCAGAGCCCATCATTTCTCAAGAACTGCCCATCGGGAACTCCAGGCATCCCTTCTGACTGCCCGCTGACCGGCCGCAGAGCAGGGTGGGGGGTTGCCAGGCAGCTGCCAGGATTCGTCCTGCTGGGCAGAGCTGGGGAGGCTCGCATCTTCTGTTTCCGCAACACAGCAGATCATTCTCTGCTACCTCCATACAACCCTTTCACAACACCCACCCACTTAAAAGATCAACGAAAATGAAATCTGTTGAAAGAGAACTTACACTCTTTAAGTGGGTGAACTAATTTCATTTTGTTTTGGGCGTGGGGCGGGAAGTTATTCAACATGATAACCATGATTCCATCTGCTGGGAATTTTTTTTTCTTGCCTCAGCACCAAGAGGAGGCTAGCCAAGTTTGCCTGCCAGGAAGGGTAAGGTGAGGCGTGCACACCGTGATGTAAAAATCTAACAAACTCCCTGTCCCAGTGTTACCAAGCGATAGGCCTGGGGAGGGGGGCGCAGACAGAAGATGGCAGGAGGAGGTTTCATCTTTCTGCTGATGAGCGAGTTAATCGCCAACCACAGTAGGAGCTATGGGAGCAAAGTGTAAGACAAGGTCCATTTCTCAAGTAGGTCATTACTAACTGGAAAGACAAGACCAAGATACTTGAGAGAAGGGAAAACAGCCAGACAGTAAACGATCAAAGGCTAAATGACATGGTACAAACGTTTCACACCAGTGCCATCTCAGAGGGAGAGAATCATCCCTGCAGCCTTCCCCCCACCAATGCTTGCTCTTGCAGCCCTCTCCCAGCTTAAGCCATCCCAAAGCTACTTCTTGGTTTCTTGCTGCCACTCCCTTCAAAACCTGCCCCTCATACGGAATCTAAAACAAACAAGTGACTTCACACGGCATTCGTCTCTCAGTGTGACTTCCTTCACTGAGCACAACTCCCAGAGCCTAAGGTGCAAATGTGTCCAATCACTATGCTGTACACCTGCAACTAATGTAACCTGCGTGCCCACTAGTCTCAAAATTTTTATTTCAAAAACCTGGTTCTACCCCAGTCTCTGCCACTGTAAACCCTGCAGCCCAAACGACCTCTGCCTATGTCCTCACAGGCCACCCACCTGACCCCTTGCCCTCAATGCCTCCCAGGCACACAGGCCTCCTGTCCCTCAACACGGTCCATGGGAGCACACTGCAGCCTGCGGCCACTGGCACACACGACTGCTGCCCGGGACACTCCGTTCTCTCGTTTCCCCCGAGGCTTCTGCTGCCCGCTCCTTCCCGTGACCCCTTCGACGCCTTCACCTCATCAGGTTGTTTTCTGCCCCACTCCTCCTCCACCAGCTTCTGTGTCACAACGCTTTGCTCTACTTCTGTGACCTCCCCCAAATGACAGGGCTACATATACCTCCCTGACCCAGCCCAGCGCAAGTTTTCGAGTATTTGTGGAATGCGCACATCCCAGACACGGGTGGTCACAAAAGGCTCGTGAAAGGGGGGAGTCGGATAGTTACCCACCTTTTCTTCCTTTCGACTGAAGCCACCTGAAAGTCAACCACTAAAGAACTCTCACTGCAGCAGCTGACACATGTGGAGTGCTTGTGTGTCTAAGGACATGGCACATAGTAGGTCATTTTATTCTCCTAAGGTCCCTAGACCAACTCTCACTCCCCTGTAGCAGATGAAGTAACAGGTACAGAAAGAGCGCTAACTCACCCAAAGGCACAGAGCTAACGACGGATGACCCAGAATCCCAATCCCCAGACAGGCTGGGGTCCAGAGCCAGGGCTCTGACCACTCCACCAGGCACTGTCTCTTAAGCTACCTCCTTGTCACCTCCCACTGACACTCAGTCCCATGAAGGGAACCCTTGGAGCAGACTCCTGCCTGGGCCACCAGGGATCTCTTAGGTACAGACACCAGTGGGCACCTGTGGGACAGCCACAGTGCGGTTTTCTGGTTTACCCACAGCAACAGGGATGCCAGGGGCTCAGGGGCTCCACTCTGCAGGGGAAACTCAAGCCCACCATCTACGACCCAGCCTCGTGCTCCCCTCCCCTCCACGATCTGCACTTACCGTTTCATCTTCCAGCCTGAGCTGGAGGCTCCTGTCTCCCTCCTTGTAGTCCTTGGTTAATTCTGCGGAGCGCCACACTTCATGAGGGTCAGGGATCCAGACCCTCGTGTGCTGCAAGATTAAAACAAGAAACTCAGAGAGAGCTCTCAGGTTTCTACATACATGTTGCTATCCACAAGGGGCCCTCCAGAGAAGCTGTGAGGCCACCCGGACACATCTTCCTCCCTTCTCGTTTCCAATCACAAGGTATCTAATACCATGACAACAGGGAAGTAACCCGCAGGACTGGGGACAGAAGGTACTTTATAGATCCTAAGAGAACACCACAGATCAATTTAATTATAATTCTGCCAGTAAGCCAGCCAGGCCTGCATCTGGTTATGTCCGCCAGAGCTCGGCACCGTCATCTCAAGCGGGGGGACAAAAGAGCAACGGCAGAGGCTGTGTCCAGCGTGCTGCCGACAAACAACCACACACGCCAAGACCCAGACAGGAGAGCCAATCTTCAAGTCCCAGGGACCTCTGCTCTGAAATGCCGCATTCGGGGACAAAGCCATTTTCCTGCAGAAGTGAAAGTGGTCAGCAAATCGGACAGGTATTTATGTGTTCCTAAGTGTCAGCAACCTCTTCTTGTGCATTCTTTGAGCCACAAACATGCCCAAAAATCTCACTCCACCTCCCTCAGCCGCTAGGAGGTCTGCAAGGTCATTAAGCTAGAGAACTCCTAGCAGGGAAGAACACAGCCCTTGGTGAGCAGGTAAGCCCTCCCGGTCCACCTCGGGGGCTGTCCACCCCGACTGCCCACTCCGATCATCTGGGAACATGCAAATACCCAGTCCGAGTTCCGCCTCAGACCAGCTCAGAATGGGAGGGGACAGAAGAGCGCCCCAGGTCAGTGGAGCGAGTGGCCATGGACACCACAGGTCTGAGGCATCGGGACCTGCTGGCAGCTGCCCCTGACAGCACTCCTCATGCCTGGAGACCACTTTCTCCATTTCGCAGGTATGTGATCGCCACGGGGCCTATTTGCACCTGGCTATGGGTGCACACGTGTGTGCATACACACAGCTTCACGGCCACAGACCTTTCTCAGCAATCCTGAAACAAACAGCTCTTATGACTAAGGCCAGCCGAATGTGTGCCTGGGTCAGTATGACTGGCCTCCCTTGTGGAGGGGACAGCTCCACACCCTAACTTTGTGGCCTGTCAGGCTGCCTGGGCACAAACAGCCAGCGGGCTTTAATTTTAGGCCTGTTTTGTTTTTAACAGTGTTTACCTCCCGATCGTCACTGGCCCTTTTTATTTATTTTTGTTTTTTAACATTTCTTTTTTAGAGAGACAGAGCAAGTGGGGGGAAGGGCAGAGTGACAGAATCCAAAGCAGGCTCCAGGCTCTGAGCTGTCAGGGCAAAGCCTGATTCGGAGCTCAAACCCACCAACTGTGAGATCATGACCTGAGTCGAAGTCAGAAGCTCAAACTACTGAGCCACCCAGGCACCCCAGTGGCCCTTTTTAAAAAGCATGCCCCTGGACCTTCCCACTCTGGTCTCTGGTTCGAGGAAGTCATCCACACTCATTAGAGGGAGAGCAACCCACCACCAATTTGCATCCCTGGCAACCCTTTGCTCAGGAGACAAAGCCAAAGTCATTTTTAGCATTATGAAGAATCAGGTTCGCAGCATCTTCGCTCTGCCTGTGAGCCTGCTAGAATGACTGCATCTTTAATGAAGGCGCTATCGAGCTTTACAGTGCCTGAGTGCTTGAGGGGAAGGCATTCAGAGTGCTCAGAGCAAACTTTCAGCAATTGCCAACCATAACCGTCAACACTGCTCCTCCCCTCAGGGGTCCTCCCTCACCTCCTCTGCGGTCGTGGAAGCCTCTCTTCCCCTGCGCTGCACAGACGCTGGTGGCCCTGTCCCCTAGCTTCAGAGTAGGATCCTTCCTCAGCCTCACTACAGCTCCCGTCCCTCTGAGCCTGCTCCTGAGCCCCCGCCCAGGGAATACAGCACACCTAAGAAAGTCTCCTCAAAGTCTTCACTCCATATAGATGGTGTCAGGAATGGCTCCAGGGAAGAGTGGCCAAGAACAATGAGGAAAATCCCAATAGGAACTGAGTGGAGGTAATGATGCTACATGAACTTCATCAAGCTGTGTGACGTCCTGGAAGCCAAAGGGGCCCAGTCCCAGCCCACAGGGGCTTTCCTCCGGCCTTACCCCTGCTGTCCAGATGCCACAACTGTCCACTGAACCCACCACCAGGGAGGCTCACTGCCCTCCATTAGCTGTTAATTATTCTGGGAGCATCCATTCACCTACCTATATAAATGTCTTCTCTGCAAGGAGACCGAAAGCACCTAGAGGCAGACAATTGTCTCTGTCTTCCTATCCCACAGAGCCCAGCACAGTATCGGGGCCATAAGAGGACTAGAATGAGGCTTCAGATCTTTGCTGCTCTAAGTGAGGACCTCAGCCTCAATTACCCTGGGAGCTGGTTAGAAGTGTAGCATCTCCGCCTCCACCCACACCCAGCGCATCACTGCATATCCCAAGTACTTGCTGTTCCGCTCCTGAAATCTGTGCTCATACTTCCCTGCCTTTGTGCCTGGTCAGCCAACTACAGCCCTGGGCCCAATCTAGCGTCCCGCCCGTTCTTGTGCAGCCTACTAGTTAAGAATGGTCTTTAGATGTTTAAAGGGTTGGCAGGGGGAAGAGGGTGCTATCCAGATGACAACATGTCAATTACACGAAAGTCAAGTTTTGGTGTCCATAAATTGTATTGGGACACAACAGCACATTCCATTTGCATACGATCTGATTGCTTCTGCACTTGGACAATGGTTGTGTAGTCATGACATAGACCCTGTTAGCCGAAAAGCTGGAAGGGTTTACCATCCGGCTGTCACTGTGAAGGTGTGTCGCCCCCACCCTTTACATATGTGGCTTCCTCAGCCCAGAACGTCCTTCCCTCACTCGTCCATGTGGGCTGAGTCCATGTCCCTGTGCCCTGTCTTCACTGAACCCTTACCTCTCCTGGGTCAGCCCTCACCCACTCTGAGGTGTGGCAACCCCTTCTATGGTTAACTTCATGGTTTGGCAGGCATTTCTTTCACATCTGTTTCATCTCGCTACTTTAAGATCTTTCCGATATGCTATTGGGCACCTCCGTATCCCTGCCATTATAAGGACACTCCATCACTTGTGCTGAGACAGGAATCAGCAAGAAATGCACTTATGAGGCACCCAGTTTATATGGAAAACACACTGTGGGCGGCACCATGTCATCAGCACAAACATGGAGATCTATACCCAGACCTTAAGTAGCATACCATTGAGTTGGGCAGATAATGCTCATAAAAATATACTCTGAAGGGTGATGGGACAGATTCCTAGAGAGAGTAGTAGTTATTCAGCAGGGCAGGCAAGACACGAAAAGGGGGAGCAGCAACAACTGATGCAAACCTCGCAGAGGGCCAAATGCTCCTCTTTTTAAAGGACATGGTGTGTTACAGGCCTGATCAAGCACGCTTTAGATTCAAATCAAGTCAACCTTTGAACACCTAATATGTGCCCGCTCTGTGCTAACTGCTGTCCTATTTCCTCCATCTCCACAACGAAGACACACGTGGCTGTGTGCAGAGAGGAGAGCAGCTCACTGCAACACCAGAGTGAGGGGAGCCTGCTCGGTGATGCTGCAGGATGGGAGCCGTCTGCAGGCAGGCCTCCTCACCTCTATCCTGTCCATGGAATCTCGGCTTCAAGTGCCCAGAAATTATTGAGCAGAGCTCGTCACCCGGTGTCACGCACACCGCCTTGATGAGCAATCGATAAGATTGTCAAGGGCAATTTTTACCATCCAATTTTGCTTTACATGCTGACTTAGTAAACAAACCCACCCTGCCTTCCCTCCCCAGACCTACCCACCCGAGGAAGACCCACTGCCTCCCTAACCCCCAGACAAGGCAGGACATGATCGATGCAGAGTCAACAGCCAAGAGAACAGGCTAAGCACTTGGAAGGGGTTTCCTTTGGAGTGCCGGGAATGTTCTCCAACTAGATGGAGGGGGTGGCCGCACAGCCCTGCAAATGTTTCCATGGCCCTGAACGGCTTACTGTACATGGTTCATTTCACGTTATGTGAATTTCGCCTCCACTTAACATACAACTGTTTCTGTTGCCGATGATGCCAAGAGTATCCTATACATGCTCTGTTGGCATGCTTCCTCAATGCCTAATGTCAGAGGAAGCGGGAAGATAAAATATGTTCTTTTAACAGGAAACCATCGATTCTACAGGCCAGATAGAAACTCTCCGCAGCCCGGGTTCTGTATTGCCTCTCATTTTCTCACCTTTAAGGAATTCCTTCAAACAAGTCTGACCTCTACCAGCTTTCCTGCAGGCAGATTATAGGAAAGACAAGCTGAGTCACGTAACCCAATTATAGCGCCACTGAACTTGTCACTATCCCGTTTTAACCATGCTTAACTCCGTCATATCTAAGGAGATAGAAATCTGACCCGCTTGTCAAAGAAAAACTGATTTTTCTTTGGGAAGGAGCCCTGCGTATGAACCAGAGAAGGCAGAGGTCTCCGTGCATGGAGGTACATCTGCATGGAGAGCTATTCTCCAGCCGCCCATTCCCCCCACCCCTGTCCACCTGCAGGAGCCGCAAAGGCAGCTCTCGGCTGGAGGGAGGGAGTGACCACAGAAGTAACACTCAACCCCGGCTGCACCTACAACCCTCCGAGGAGCTTCTAGAGCTTCCCGTGCTAGGTAACTCACTCAAACCAATTACATCAGTCCCTGAGGTGTGCAAACCAGGCAGCCGTTTTCAAAGCTCCACAGGTGCATCCAATGCCCCCCAAGTTTGCAGGCTCGTGGTTATTTGCTAACTCATTTGCAGGCACCACAAACCCTCATGTCCCAGAGGGCTCTCCTTACCCATCTGCGGCTGAACAGGACCTCCCAGCCCGAATATTCTTGGATCCAGAGAGCCCCTACTAAAATGTACGTGCCCTGTCTTGAAGGATACCCTGCACTTACCCACCTGCATGGATGTCCATATAGTACAGGAGCATGGCTATGTGGGCTCCACAGCCAGACAGCCTGGGGAAGAGCCGAACCACCACTTATTAGCTTGGGTAAGTTGATGAGTGGCTCTGAGCCTCAGTTTCCTCAGTTGTCAACGCAGGTCAAAGTCTGATGTACCTCATGAAGTGGTCCCAAGAATAAATGTAATCCCACAGCCTCAGAGAATTACAAGCATTTGGCAACAGCGACAGTGGTCACAGCATACCCTGTGTCATCTAGAAATGACAGGCCAGGAATAGGATCCTACGGACTATTAGGTAACCGGAAAACAGCAGGCCTAAGGTGTTTCCTCCAGGTTACTGGGATCCTTTCTATGTCCTGCAAATTAAGGTTCATAGATAGCCATGCCTTGCCTAAAAATCATTCGTTGGATCTAGCCTACTTGAGCTTCAAAACCATGAGAGAATGGATTCTCAACGCTGACCGGCATTTAAGAATTATCTACAGATCTTAAAGAGAAAAAAAAAAAAACAGAAAAGAAAAAGAAAAACACCAAGTGTCCCACACTTGAGTAATTAAGATAAAATCTCAGAGTGGGGCCCAAGCACTGTATTTTTCCCTTAGGCTTCAAATGAATGTGCCAGAGTTAAAAATCACAGTTAAAAATCAGAAGGCGCCTCAGAATCAAAATGGACTTTAGGGAAAGGAGAACATTCGCTCCCTGGAACTCCTAACAGGGCCACCTCCACAGCCTTGCACTAAATAAGTAACTAAGTACTTTAATCCTTTCATCTTCATTTAAGACTGAAGTAAGAGGAGCAGGGCTATCACCGGTGTGTCACAGAGAAGAACACAGAGGGTAGAAAAGCACAGAACAGCTTGCCAAGCTCACAGTGAGTAGTTAGGGTCAAAGCCATGGTCAAATGATCTGTGACCTCAGGTCCTCTGCTGTCGCCCCCTCGTGGAGAAATGCTAACTTGATTCCAGCAGCCCAGGTCCCACTGAGGGTGTACTGAACACAGGCACAGTACCTTGTGAGCACACACAAACACGAGTGCATACAGCCACTTACAGGGACATGCCAAGTTAAGCCACCAGGTACTTCGGAGAGACTGAAGACTGGATTGCAATGGAGCCTTCAGAGTTGAAGCAAGGCAGTGTGGGCACCATCTCCTGGGAACAGACTAGGGAGCCCACCGCCTAACCCAGTGGCTGACTGGGTAAGTTGCCCATCCCCTCCTCCCCATGTTAGGGCACCAGGAGAAGGCACACGGTCTGCCTTGTTCACAGCCGTACCCTTGGCAGTGACATGATGCCGCGGTTCCCAGGCATGGAGATCTC
This sequence comes from Mungos mungo, assembly GCA_004023785.1. Lineage (NCBI taxonomy): Eukaryota > Metazoa > Chordata > Mammalia > Carnivora > Herpestidae > Mungos > Mungos mungo. The sequence goes on along the minus strand of PISW01003581.1, from coordinate 51,506 downwards.
TGCTCTAGAACCGAAAAATCGAGGCTCTGGTTGGGGGCACAAGGGGAGTCCCTTTTGCTAAAACTGACAAAATAGTCCATAGCGTTTGCCCAGGACACGAATTCTGTGCTAGAACTCTGCGAAGATGTATGGTCAGGTTGGTCAGCCTCTACCCCTCAAGCAGCATAGAATCCACCGCGTTTCTCCAAACAGACCAGTCTGTGGTCATAGAAAGTAGCATCAGGCAACAAAAGCACCAGTATTGACATATGTGGATGGGCTGTGGGCTTCAAAGAAAAACTGTTAAAAGGCAGGGCCTGGGACTCAGACGCTGCCCGAGGCAAGAAGGGTCACTGCAGCCAAGGACCGTAAGCTGCTGCCCCAATCCTGCCTGGAGGCCAAGGCACCAGTGCAACGAAAGGAAGCAGAGAACCAGGGCTAAGAGGCTACGGATCCCTCTAGGCCAGGGAAAAAAAAAAGTGAGCTATTCATAGTTCCAATCTTTACGTGAGGTTAGGAAAACACACACTTTGCAAAGATGTCATAAGTGATGTCCTCTATTTGGTATAATGGTGTCCATTTTGAAGCAATACTTCTACGGATCCGGAAGAAAACACTTTGAAAATAAACCGGCATTTTCTTTTTAGCACCACAATAGCAGTTTCCCTAGTACGGGGCACCTGGCAGGTACTGCCCTGTTGTAGGAACCGTGAGAACACCTTAGCTTCCTGCCCTTCTAAGAGGAAATGGGTCATATTTCATTCTTCTGCATAATAAAGTCTGGAGGACAAGGACTAGACTTTTTCCCCCTAGCAGGACCACCACTATCCTCTCCACATTAGAGGCCTGAAGATCACGTTCATGGGCCCAGACACAGAGTCTGGTTTAATTGTTATGTTGTACACCCGAAACTAATGGAACATTGTGACAGCCAAATTTCCATAATGTTTTTTTTTTTTTTTCCAAGAAGACTCAGGTGTCAGGTACTGGCTTAACTTCTAGCACAGGCTAGAATTCTCCATCGATCCAGTGGCAAGACATTTCCACATTAGAGTTGTTAAGGTTAAACAAACTGACATATAGAACACATTTAGCACAGCATGTGACACACAGTAGTTACCGTTATGCCAGCAGGAACTGGGGCCTGGGGGGCGTGAATGAGGCATGGAGACGTCTCGCTAGGGGAACACAGACACAGGCAAGTAATCCCAGCAGAACCACGAAGCGTCGCAGGAACACATGCCCAACTCCTCTGCTTTCTCTCCTGAATTCGGCTCCTCCTCCTCCTCCTCCTCCTCCTCCTCCAGCACCAACACCTGCCTTCTGGTTTCCCTGTTTGCTCATCCCATGAAAGTCTTCCCAGACCGGTAATAACCTTCCCTCTCCCCCAAATGCTCTTCACTGGGAAACTCTCTGTAACTTAAAACCAAAGGGAACTATATGTAAATCTTCTGTGTGTCCAGAACTGACAAAAACTCAAAAGCCACATATATTTTGGGCCACAGGTAGATTCCTGAGCCCCAACCCAGATCTCTACTGAACTTGCTCCATGTTCTTTCCTAAAAAGAGAGAACTAAGCTAACATGAATGCCATGAAGAATTTTAACTTCATGCAGAGAAAGAAGGATAGAAAAAAGCCACTCAGCATCCATGGGGTAAAGGAGGAAGGGGGGGGGAAGCAAACAAGTGAGCTTCATTCTGTAACGGATTATGCACAGTTAAATAGCAAAGTTACAATAAAACCCAATATATCCCGTTATTTAAATGAAACAAGGGGCACCTGGGTGGCTCCGTAAGCTAAGCATCCAACTCTTGGTTTTGGCTCAGGTCATGATCTTCCTGTGTTTCGTGAGTTCGAGCCCTACATGGGGCTCTGGGCTGACAGTGCAGAGCCTGCTTGGCATTCTCCCTCTCCCAGCCCCTCCCCCACTCGTGTGTGTGTTCTCAAAATAAACTTAATTAAAAAGAAATGAAACAAAAAAAGTCAAATTTACCAAAAGGAAGGTCCATCCATTATCCCCATCACTGACCATCACATACCTATCTTTGAGCTTTGCTTTCTTACATGCTTCCGGCACATCACCTCAATCCAGCCTTTTGAGCAAAGGCTCTCCTCTGACACCGGATTATTTGAGCAGGCACAATTTTGTCCTAATCTATACTATCTGCATTTGAAGCTCACGAACAAGTGTCTATATGGCTGGTGAAGGCCAACTTTACCAGTTTCCTGCTCGACAGATGTTCAAAGGTGAAGCAGTACATCCTCAAGTGACAAACTGACACCAAGATGGGAAGTATGTGGTGTCCGGGGAGCACGGCTGAGTCATTTTGTCCAGCACACTTGTTGGAAACGGAGTTATACCAGAGGTTTAGAAAGCACTATGACATAATGTGTTCATGTGGAAGTTTTGGAAAGTTCCCCAAAAGTCCTGCATGTCGATGACAAGTTGGTTCCAAAAGGCTTCAACGTCAAGTCCATTTGACTTCCTTGTTGAAGATGCTAAAAAAGATTCACTCAAAGCTGGTACATTCCAGGCAGCTAAATATATGCCTGGACCCTACACCAAGCAACTGATGCTTTGTTAAAATCCCATTTCCAGCAATAGGACTGTCGTTCCCGGAACAGGCACTCTCCCTGTACAGAGGGATCAGGTATGTGAATTAAGCAATCCACAGTCCTATCACACATGTGTAAGTCACTGGAGACAGTTTTCCAGAGCACAGCATCTTCGTTTCCACCTAAGCTCTCTGAAGCACTCTTACTTTTAAATTCCATTTATCCTGCCATCACTGGATAGTTACTTTCCTCTTTTGTCATGTAGGTATATACTCCTGATCTCCACGAAGACTCATAGATTGCTCTCCCCAGATAAACAGTCTTGATATTCAGGGTGATGCTTATTAAAAAGTCTACCAGCCCTGGACTAAGTCAGAGGTAAGTCCATGTGTTTCCATTTTTTTTAAATTAAAACCTGTTCCACTCTGATTCCTCTAAGCAACAAAAGCCAACATAGAAGTCATCTCAAGCTAAGCTCTCTTCTGCAAACGACTTCACAGATCAACATTAACTGAAAATGCACAAGAACAACCACTCTTTTCTGGGTAAATTTTTGGGAACTGCCCCAACACATGAGTATGTTGACCTGTTCTTGCTTTGCCTAGAAGAGACCCATCTAACTTAGAATTTAAATGCTTTACACACTTGCATTTGGGACTGAAGCAAGCTCTCCATCTTCCTTTCATGGGACAAAGCATGCCAGCCTCCCCTCCCTCTCCTCGGTAGTTAAACACAACTTGAGATTCTTCAACAAATATTCTTCAATTGTTGCATATCCCCATAAGCTACAAGGCCTACCAACAAGAAAACAGACTCTAGTTCATTCATCCGTGAGGATTTACAGAACACCTACCACATGACAGGCACTATGCAAGATGCTGGGACACAGAGGCAGGGGAAAGGACATGTCCACACCTTCAAGGATATCCAAGTACATATGCAATTTGTCTACTTCAGCGGTCCTAACTGCTTTAGCAGCACGGACATTCAGAGCACACTACAGGGGACTTCACCTAGTCCACCTAGTCCAGGTCATCAGGAAAGGCTTCGCTGAAAAAGCAAGTTCTGAGGTGAAATCCACATGGACAAGGAGTTGGTTAGGCATGGTGGGGAGGGAGGAGCATTCTAAGCTAAAAAGTTAGCTATAGACAAGCCTGGGACAGGGAGAAGAAGCACTCACTGAAAAGCTGCAAGTCAGGATGGGCGAGCTGTAGACCATAGAGGGAAAGGGGTCCAGTGACTCAATGTGTAGGAGGCTCATGAAGTCACATTACAGGATGTTCAAGTTATTCTATGGCCAATGGAAAACTGTACATGGTTTGAAATACGAAAAGGGACACTGTCTAACTGCATAATGCAAAGTTCATTATTTATACATCAAGATGGCCAACAGACACATGAACAGATGCTCAACATCACTCATCATCAGGGAAATGCAAATCCAAACCATGAAGAGCTGTCACCTTACAACTCTCAGAATGGCTAGAATAAAAAGAAAAGAAAAGAAAACAAGCATTGGCCAGCACATGGAGAAAAAGGAATACTCCTACACTGGTGGTGGGAATGTAAACTGGTGGAGCCACTATGGGAAAAAGTATGGAGGTTCCTCCAAAAATTAAAAATACAAACATCACATGATCCAATAATCCCACTGTTGGTATTTACCCAAAGAAAACAAAAATACTAATTCAAAAGGATATATACACCCCTATGTTCACTGTGGCACTGTTTGCAATAGCCAAGATATGGAAGCCACCCACTCGTCCACCAACAGATGAACGGATAAAGAAGATGTGGTATATATACACACTAGAGTATAACACAGCCGTAGAAAAGAATGACATCATGCCATTTGTGACAACACGGATAGACTTAGAGGGTATTATGCCAAGTGAAGAAAGTCTGAGAAAGACAGATACCATATAATTTCATTCACATGATGAATCTTTAAAAAATAAGGAAAAAGCACAATCAGACCAATACAGGGAACCAACGGCTACCAGAAGGGTCTGGGGAAAGGGGTGAAAGGGAGGAGGTGGTACGGACTTCCAATCACAGAATGAGGAAGCCATGGAATGGTAGGCACAGCAGAAGGAATACAGTCAGCAATACTGGAGTAGTGATGTATTGGGCTGAATGGTATCTGCACTTGTGATGAACACAACATAATGTATAAACCTGTCACATCAGTAACTGTGGGTCAATTATAGTCAAATAAAAGAGGTCTACACCTACAGATTGACTTATAAGGGGGAAAAAAAATCTTCAACAGGAAAGTAGTCAGATCTTCTGCCATGCATCCTTCCCCTGTCCTCACATGAACAATCACAGTGCAAATGAAATCAGGGACACCATTTGTCCCATCCTTAGGCCCAAATAAATGGTCTTTGCAATTCTTCTTTGGATATTCCTCTTACTACATCATTTACTCAGGGCTTTACCATTCCAGACTGCTGGAATGCCATTTCCACCACACCTTAGTGCTACTCATACAGCTTCTGAATCTCTTTATTCATAGATTATTTCACCCTTATCCAGCTCTTCCAACTTTTTTCTGCTGTATTTTGCAGTGGGGAACTTGTTCATGGTCTTAGAGAGCAGAGAAGTTTAACTCAGAATCAAGAGGGAATGTTCAATCTGCATACATCAGCAAACAGGCACAAAAGCATCTATACTGCTGGGACCTCAGGTGGAAGGGTAAAAATATTCCAGAACACACATTCTGAGTAACAGCCATGAAACAGACTCTGACTTCAGAGTTAGGAAGGTAAATGAGTATCTGCTGCCTGTCACCATCAACCAAGACCTCAAAGTGATGCCTCTAATTTTCATCCTAGGGTTGAGAGCAATCATGGGGGAACAGTCAGCAATAATGCACCCTACCTACTTGGAAGTGAACCATTCGTAGATATTAATGCTGGATACAACTCTCCAACCAAACCTGCTGTCAGATGGCCACAGAGGGCCTAGGCTCATCATGGTTAGCTCATGCCCTTTATGCAAAGTTCTTGTGTTTTAGAGATGGATTTAGATGTGGCTTCACACTGAAAGGTCACTTCAAGTCTAGCTAAAAAGTGGGGGTGCAGCTTCCAAGAACACCTAAGCTTGAGTCTCCATGTGATCACCCAGCAAAGACTCAGTTTTAGAAAAAGAACAAGGCACTGACATGAGTGGTGTGAAATGGACATTTTACACTCTAAAGGATTATGGGGCCAGGGAGGAGTTTCATCTAAGTGAGGATAGGTTCATCTTCTCCACCTAAAACTTCCCTCCTCCCCCAAGCGGGCATCACGGACAACCATTTGAGGAGGTATGAAATGAGGAGAACACCAGAACTTCTTATTGAAACTGTACACAAGGCATTGCTTGACCTCATTTTGGACATGAGAGTGGAAGTCTTTGCCTGATGCTTCTTCACCTTACCTGAGCAGCGTCCACACACCATCAGGTGAGCAGTGCTGCTCTGGAGGGCTATTTCTCAGGGTCTGAGTTACCACTGTTGCTGTTAATAATGCAGCGACCCCCAAGGAAAAGCAACAAACCCTCCAGTCTTGGGCTTTTCCTTACCAAGTATCCAAGCATGCTCTACAAATGTTATGTATATGATGCTTTTAAACTCGAAACACTTTAAATCCACAGCTGCTCAGAAACTTGAACAAAGGAGTCTCAATCCTCAACAAAATTCTCACTTCCATGCAAATGTTTTCCACACACTAGATAACCAGTAAGCTTTAAGCAAATGCACTGATGAACGATGGGTATGACATCCCTATTTTAACAGGTGCATGTTCCAGGTACATGTACAAAGTGTTCCATCATCCTAGTCCCGAACAAAGCTCGAGTCAGTTACTCCTTGCAGGTTCTTTTAGGTGTTAAAATAGGGATGTCGTCCAGGTCTACAGTTCCAGCCTTCCCCAGGGGTCCTCACCAACCTTGCTTCCAGGACCTTCCTGGAAACCCAGCACAGCATAGAGGAGAGCCTTGGGAAACATCCCAACAGAACGACCTCAACACTTCCAACAAAAGGGATCCAAGCAGTCAGGACCTTCAACAACCAACAACCATCCCAGTTCTGGACACTGAGTCATATTTATTCTTCCCAAGAGGACTGACACATGGCACTGGAAATATTCAGCCAAAGCCAACCACATATTGGTGTGGTAGGTGTGCTGGGTCTGGTAGGCATTTTACAAAGTGGCAGAGTCCTCTCTTGGTATCCAAATAGACCTCAACAAATCAAATCCTCCGGATCTTGGTTTTCCCAGTGAAGAGGCTGAGCAAAAATAAGCTCCAATACTACATCTGGATCCTCAAACACCTCCTTGCTTCCCAAGAAGGCTGCCTGGGGCACAAATCTTTTCGTGTTGACCCATAACACATCCATAGAAAGATCCTGGTTGGTGGCTCATCAGAAAGGCCTCCCTCTGATCACAGGTTCTCTCCTTCAGGTGAGGGAAACAAGGCCTCCTGACCATTACTGCCTCTCTCAAGTACCCACTGATCTTTAGAGTCCAAAAGGATCCTGAAAACCAGAAGAAAATGGGTGAAAAGTGAATGTTCTTTGGTAAAAAAATAAAAATCAGATGTTGAAAATAGACCATTTCTTGGCCCTTCCCTCTCCTGCTGTATCCACCATCTGCTCGTGTTTTACACAGCACTTTCATATTTTGGTTAACGCTTAGCTCGGGAGTCTGTTTTTACTGCTGACAGAAGGATGAAGAACGACACGTGTTGTGACAGAGTTCCACCCCTCACAGCTGAGATGTGAATCACCACAACACCAGCAGCTCTCTCCCTGCCAAGTCCCCACGTCCTGGGCCCACAGTCAAGGGCTTCATAAGCTCTGCTGTCGTCCAGCCTCATCATCCACAAGCCCACAGCTGGAGGTGCCACATTGTCCTCTGCCTTCCCTCTCCATCCATATCTTGCATGCGCTCATCACCATTGCCCTCACCCCTAAGTGTTCTACAGCTAGAAAGGTGCTCTACGCCTCTTCATTTACAAAGTGTATGGCAGGTTCCAAAGGGCTTCCACAAGCATTAAATCTTAGGATTCCATGGGGTAGGAAGCACAGGGGCAATATTGTAATTTCTAAGAAGCACTTACTTGATCATTCAAGAGGACCAAAATATGTATCTCCTATAGTTGGTCTTCATCCATAGTTCCTGGCTAATAGGTCCCAAGACTCTTAGAATTTCTTAAGGAATGAGAGGTTAAGTGTGTCTCTTATGTTAGTGAGGTGATCTGTGGACAGGTCTGGGCTGGTGGTCAGGAAGACCAACCATGTTGATTAGATGATTAAAACTTTAGTCCCACTCCTAACATCAGGGAGGGGAGAGGGTCTGGAGATTTAATTAGCCAAAGGCCAATAACTTAGTACTGAAGCCTCCATAAAAACCTCAGAGGACAGCTTTTTGTTGTTGGCAAGCCTCTATCCTTCGAGAACCATAATGCTCTCACATGCCACTGAGCCAGGCCCCACGCTCCATGAAGACACAAGCTCCTTTCTTTGCCATTTGGCCCATGTTTCTCTTCATCTGAGTGTTGATTCTTTTATTTTGTCAATTGATACATGTACGTGTTTCCTCAAGTTCCGTGAGCCACTCTAGCAAGTTAATCTAACCTAGGGAGGTGGTGATTGCAACCTCCAATCTGTAGCCAGGCAGTCAGAAGCACAGGTAACAGTCTGGTGCTTGCAACTGGCATCTCAAGTCTTATAGGACTGAGCCCTTAACCTGGGGGATTTGTTGCTAACACTGAATCCTGACACCCTGAGAATTTCCAAGAATTACTTAGTGTTGTGCGGAAAATTGGAATTGGGTCCAACAACACTAAAGACGGGTATTCTTATAGACCCATTTTACATGTGAAGGACCCTAAGATCCATACAAGTTAAAGGACTGGGCCAACTCAAGCCCCAAAAAAAGAATGGACCCAGAAACGGTGCGTACTCCCTTGTCCGGTGCTCCTTCGACCCCTCCAAGCTCTATCCAATACTGAAAACCTAACCAAGGGATTCCAGTAGGTCACCAACAGAAACTCGACTACCTCCATCCAGATGCCTAGAACAGGCCCATTATCAACCACTGACACTTCCTCAGAACTCCCTCTTGATTCCTGCTCTGGCACCCTTAGTTCAGGACTTCATTTATGTGAAATATTACAACCTATTCTTAATTTTGGATGTCCTGTCTCTAATTTCTTCTTACTCCAACTGATTTTCGAGTCCGTCTGCTTCTGGAACAGTTCTCAACCGGGGTTGGGCGGGGAGTGGGGAGGATGGACAAAATAGTCCCCAGGGGACACATGACAATGTCTTGATACATTTTTGGGGTCTCAACTGGGCAAGGGAGGGGTGCGGGTTTCTAGTACGTAGAGACCAGGGATGCTGCAAAACATTCAGCCATGCACAGGACAGACCCCCCCAACAAACAGGTACTGAGCTCCAGCTGTCAATAGTGAGTGCCGTGGCTGAGCAACTTTGCTCTAGAGCTCTCACCTAAAGCAAAATAAAAACACACAAAAAACAGCCTGTTGCCTGTGCTCAGGCTTCTTCCTCTTGCCTCCAACGTCTTCCTCCCTTCCTCTGCCTGCCCCGCTGTTCACCTTCTGAGGTCCAGCTTAAATACGGTTTCTTTTGGGGAGCTTCCCTATGCCTGCTGGCCCGAGTGGCCTCTCCCCCATTTTCACTTTAACAGCTCCCAATTGTACTACATTCCCTTGTACAGAGGAGTCTGTAGGGTAGGAACAAAATATTTATCTTTATGCCCCATTCATATAGAATAGGGCCTGCCAAGTATTCCAGCGTGTGTTATTTCAATAGATGAATGGAGACAGGTACACTGTAGCGCTGTAGATTCTTGCTTCCCGTAGCAAGAAACCACAGCCTCTCCCTCACCAGAAATGCTAAATATAGTACTATCTAAATAACCCATCGGCACAGGGCCGTCACCAGCTTGGGAACATCTGGGCACGAGGATGAGCAGCTTTGTCTTTGAACTCCCGCAGGAAGGTCTGACGACGCTGCATTTCTCTCTGCAGAGTTAGCACAGCAAGAGTTCCTGTACTTCTGGGGTCTTATCTGTCACAACTCCTGGTTCTGGGGGAATTTCTGGCTCCTGGAAATTCAGAACGCTTTGATGGCATTTGTGTGTTAAATGTGGGGTTTGGGGTTTCTCTAAAGCTAGAAGGAAGAAGGTGGAGAGCAAGATCCTTAGCACAGGTGTAACAGTTACAGGGGAACATCTAAGACTTTCCACAAAGTCCCAGTCTCCTGCCATGTCAACAAGGGGGACATCAATAGCTGACTTCCAGAATGTGCCGTGTCACACGCCATTCACCTTCCATCACTAGGAATGAGCAGCCTCCTTAAGGCTTAAGATAAAGGCAAACGGAAGGAATCAGGTATCACAGAGGTCTCCTTGGCGCAGCCATGCCATGATAAGTCTTCAGGGACTCCTCTCATGCCACGGGGCTGGGGGGTGGGGCAGGCAAGAATACTCCCATTGCCCAGGCAAGAAATAGCCGTAATGCCTTTGTAGTTTACATAACCAGAAAAAAAGGAAAAAGGTCAAAGAGCACTCCCAGCATTTGCCTGTGACCTGCGAAGACATAGGAAAGAGACCACAGTCCAGCTGAGGCTCTCACAAGCAGAGGCCATCTGGTCCAAAGTCTGTCATGCATCTTAGAAAAGCACCATAATTTATGTAGGAGACAACAATCAACAATGAATGATTCTGTGTTCAGGACCTACGGTCTAAGTTGAAAGTAGGATGTGATCTGAAAGTTGGTCCTAACAATGGTCACCAACTGCTGTGTGACCCAAGACAAACTGCGTCCTCACTTCCTCAGCTTCCTCATTTGTGGGAACTGCCGGTCCTACCTCATGAGGGCTTCAAAGGAGAGTAACCCCAACTAGGCCCTCATAAGGCCCGAGGAGGACATTGCTAGGCACCGTGGTGGCAAGCAAGTCTTCTAAGACCTGTTTGCCCTCGGGAAGCTGACAGCATAGTTAAGTAGACCGAGCATTAAAAAGTAAACCTTAGTCACTGAATAAAAGTGGCAGGAGGCAGGGTTACCAGAGATTGAGCACAGGATTTAATCTAGTGAGCACTGCCTGCCTTCAGACATGGGGCCTCACTTTGGCTTGTGGTCCAGGAGGAACCCCAGGAACCCCAGTAGGGACCCTGCCAGGCAGGACCAGGCACAGGTGTGAGACATGGGCAGGTACTCCCGGCAGCAAAGTCCAAGGTCATCTGCTGGGCTGAAGTCGATGGACATGTGGGTTTGCCTGGTGAGAGAGAAGTTCAAAGAGAGGGTGGAGTCCCATCATAGCAGAGGACTTAATTCCTAGCCAAGGGGGTTCTCGCCTAATCCTTTACCCAAGAGCAGCCAAGAAAGTCTAGGTCGCTTGGGTGGGGAACGTAAGACAAAGTAGGAGTGCAGCAACCAAGCAGGATACAAATGCTGATTGTTATCCTTGCTATTTTGGCACCTAGCGCTGAAGCCTAGCACTGAGTAAAGGGTGCCCAGACGGCAGAATAAAAACATTAAATAAGATAGAACAGTGAATAATTTATATCAATTTAATCACTTAACAATACTCTGCACCCAGATGGAACCGGCAAGGTAAGCAGAAGACCTCTGGAGGCTAAGCAACTGAAATCAGACCATGAGCTTCGAGTGAAAAATCCTCCTCTACACAAATATGCTGTCAGGAGCCAGGTTTCTAAGACATCTTGGCTTTCTTCGCCATGGAAAACAGTGTGGAGGTTCCTCAAAAAATTAACAATAGAACTCCCCTATGACCCAGCAATAGCACCACTAGGAATTTACCCAAGGGATACAGGAGCGCTGATGCATAGGAGCACATATACCCCAATGTTCATAGCAGCACTGTCAGCAATAGCCAAATCATGGAAAGAGCCTAAATGTCCATCACCTGATGAATTAATAAAAAAGATATGGTTTATATATACAATGGGGTACTACATGGCAATAAGACAATGAAATCTGGCTATTTGTGGCAACATGGATGGAACTCGAGGGTGTCATGCTAAGTAAAATAAGTCAAGCAGAGAAGGACAGATACCATGTTTTCACTCTTAAGTGTAACCAGAGAAACTTAACAGAGGACCATGGGGGAGGGGAAGGGGGAAAAGAGACTCTTGAATACTGAAAACAAACTGAAGGCTGAAGCGGGAGGGGGAAGGGGGGTGATGCGCATGGAGGAGGGCACTTGTGGGGGTGAGCACTGCGTGTTTCATGGAAACCAACTTGACAATAAACTTTTAAAAAGGTATTGGAAGTGTGCTCAATAAAATAACTATTAGATGTTGGGGGGAGGTGAAGATATCTTGGCTTTCTTGACTACACTCCTCGTCTTCCCCCTTTCCTGGCCACTTCTCTTCACTGTTTAATTTACTGGCCCTCTTCCATCCACCTGTAAATGATGGAGGATCCCCTCCCCCCACCTCTCACTCAGCTGTCTCTCCCAACCATATGTAATGCACACATATACCCCTGATGTGATCTTGTGGCGAACTCCCATACACGGAACAGTCCTGACCTTCCCATTGAGATCTAGACCCACATACCCAACTTCAGATCTCTGTTCTGGTACCTAATACTTCTTTTAGTAAGTTTAAAAACCCCAACAGAACTTTTGAATTCTAACCCATCACTCACCTTCTTTCTCTCCTAGTCATTTCCATCTCACAGAACACTACCTCCAAATCCACTCGGTTGGCTCAAGCCAAAAGCCTCCAAGTTGTCCTGGCCGCCTTTCCTTCCATCATACCCACATCCAACCCAGTGGCAAGTCTCACAGCCCTGCCTCCAGAAGGTATCCTGGGTCAGGCACATCCCCGCTCACCATGCTCCTTCCCTTCTCTCCTGGAATGCTCCAACTCCCTTACCTGGTCTCTGCTTCTAAGCTAAACTTCTACCAATCATTCTTTCAACAGCTAAGTAGAGATCATGCCACTGCCCCTCATCAGAAATAAAATCCAAACTTCCTATATGTCCTCCCTACCACATCCATTGCAACCCCCCCCTCCCGGCATACTGCACTCCAGTCACACACCCTCCTTTTCTGTTCTTGGGATCAGTGAATTTGCAGCCCTTCTCCATTCCTCTGTCTGGTCACCAATCCCAGCTTAAATGCCCCCCCACCCCGCCTTTCTGAAGAATCTTTCCTGACCAACTAACCCAACAGGCTCTTTTCCATCCCTTTCCTATCATACCACTGATTGTATTTTCTTCTTTACGTGTGTCAAATGATTGCGTTCATCTCTTGCTGGTCTCCAGCTCATCAATATAGGTTCCAGGAGGCTAGAGACCTATCTGCATGGTTCACGGTTACATCCCCAGGGCCAAGGTCAGTACCTGGTATATGACAGGTGGCTAAGTATCTGCATAGGGACCCAAATCTGAAAAGGTGCTTCATCTGTGGAGGAAATAGGAACATTCCAGTTGTTCTTGCCCCAGTGCTAAGGTTCAGAAGGGACAGAAATCTCTGAACCCCATGGGTCTGGGGAGGCTTCACGAGAAAGAGGCAGAATCGAGAATGAAGGAAGCGATCCCAGGTGCCTGCACAGACACTGAAGAGTCCCAAGTTTTAAGCATCTACTGGATAGTGAGGAGTGGGAGCAGCGGGGAGGCTGATACGAAGGAGTAGCATTAATTCCACAGCATAGATTAGTTTACTGTTTCCCTTTAGATTTTTTAAGGGGACTTTTCTGACCCCCAGCATAGTCATCAATACCAGGTATTTTCTATCCATGGTCATTTAATCCTCTTGACCCTTCCCGTGAAGCACTATGGTCTCCGTCTCTACTATCGCGGGAGGGGGTGCTGCAGCCTGCAGCAGCCAGGTCTCTCGTGCAGCAATCCCAGGGGAAGCCTAGATCCTAGTATGTGTGAGGTCTCTTCCTTCCCCGCCACACTACGCTGCATTCCCTGAGACCAAGAGCTCTACGGCTTCCGAATCAGAAAAGTAGCACCAAAAAGAGGATCATGAGCAGGAAACCCAAGTCCCCTATAAACAAGCTGTGACACTCCATTTAGATTTAAGAGGGACAAGCTTACGTCCACTACATGAGTTTGGGGCCAGAAACCCAGACCAAAGACCTCCAGCTCTCAGTTCTCCTTCCTGCCATCAACACCTGTTTCCCAAGAGAAATAGTGGGGACAGTGTGGCTCTACCAGTCAATGTACATCAGGCCAGGGCATGCCACGCTGCAGAATGATCAGAAGGACTGGCCTTTGGTTCAGCAAGTTTGAATGCAAATGACAATCTGCGTCCAAGAAAGCCTCAACCCGATAACCCTCCACTGACAGCTCTTGGAGAATCTCATTTAAAAAACAGTCTCAGATGCAGCCAGAGCTATGAGGACAACAAAGAGAGGAAGGTTGGCAGGATGTTTCTTTTCTTCTTTAGTTGCAAAAGAGGTACCAAAAGCAGTCTTTAGCCAGAGGCAGAGCTCATTGACTGCTAAGATCCTAAGACTTACCGCTACAGTCGTTCCCTGGGCTGTGGGAAGTGAATGGAAAGTAATACCGTTATGAGCTTACACACTTAGGGCAGGAGTGATGGGCTTCACACCAAGTTCCCTTCCAATACCCTGACAATAAGGGGCACTAGGTACTGGAAGGGTAGGACTTGCCTCAGGACAAGAGGCAAAAGAGGAAGATGAGAACGGAGCGGCAGGAGGGGGGGGGAAAGAGGGAAGAGGAATAAAAGTGGGGAAACGTACGTTAACTCCAAGCAATAGCATACTAACCAGAGGTCACCACTTCCTCTCTCCTCAAAGTGAGAACCATGGGTCGAGATTACAAGCATCTACCTCCAGGATCTATTCACGTGGGTGTTAACAGCCTTCTGCAGTAAGGACACAAGCACTAAGGAAATGAAGAAAAAAGCAAGGGTAGGCAGGGACCAAACCTAGAACACATTCTGGTTCTAATGGAGTCCACACGGCCGACTTCGGACACCGCCCCAGGGGCAAAGGAAAGCACTAGGGCGCACACACGTACAGTCAAGCCTCCCGAGCCTCTCAGAATTCTGACCTCATCAGGAAACGGGCCCTGCCTGTACCTGTTACAACACAGCCACGAGCTGGTCATATTCCTAGAAGTGAACAAAGTGGGATTCAGTAGGTGGTCTACACAAAACACTTCCAGAAGTTGGCCATGAAATGATTGCCCCTAAGTGCGGCATTCTTCTCATTATAAACTGGTTTACAGCCGGAGTATCTGGCTAGCTCTCCCCACGACACTTGACAGCCTAAAAGGCGGAACCACCGCCCCTGCAACTCCTTCAAGAGTAGTCAGATGAGCAGTCAGAAGCTACTCAGGTTTGGTTCTCAAAGTTCCTCCAGGATACTCCAAACTAAATAACTTAAGACCAGTAGCTTGACAATAATTGTGATAAAACCTATCAGGACAGTAATGTTACACTTTGTATTATACTGCAAGACAAAGCAGCCCAAAGTTAGGAACTTGCATTAAAAGTACAAGATGGGATACCTGGGTGGCTCAGTCGGTTAAGCGTCCAACTTCAGCTCAGGTCATAATCTCATGGTTCGTGGGTTCGAGCCCCGCATCGGGCTCTGTGCTGACAGTTCAGAGCCTGGAGCCTGCTTTAGATTCTGTGTCTCCTTCTCTCCCCCTATCCCATTCATGCTCTCTCTCTCTCTCAAAAAAATGAAGCTTAAATTTTTTTTAAAGATAATACCATAGAAATAACATTTTGGTCTTTTTTATTGAAGTCTTTTTTTTTTTTTGAGAGAGACAGAGGGAGGGAAAGCACATGTGAGCAGGGGAGTGGGGGAGGAAGAGAGGGAGAGAGATCTCAAGCAGACTCCATGCTCAGCACAGAGCCTGACATGGGGCTCAATCCCATGACCCTGGCATCATGACCTGAGCCATAATCACGAGTCGGCTGAGCTACCCAGGCACCCCTTCATTAGAAGTATTTTTTAAAATAGGGGCACCTTGGTGGCTCAGTCGGTTGAGTGTCCAGGTTTGGCTCAGGTCACCATCTCGCAGTTCGTGGGTTGGAGCTCCGTGTTGGGGTCTGTGCTGACAGCTAGCTTAGAGCCTAGAATCTGTCTTAGGATTCTGTGTCTCCCTTTCTCTCTGATCCTCTCTCCCTCTCTCAAAAATAAAACATTTATATATATATATATATATATTTAAAATACTCCCCTTCATGTGGCTATTAAGGATATCAATGGTTTTTATATGTGAGGGGTTATTCTTTATGTGAAGATTAATGTCCTTATTGAAAGGTCTTTAAAGAAAAAATGGAGATGGTGAATGACAGTATGCTTTTGGTTGTTTAGGGTTAATTTATCTTGGCCAAATTGAAAAAAAAAACATAGCCTACACTAGTGACAGATTCTGTCATCTGTTTGTTCTGGGATTTTTTGTTGTTTTTACTCACGTATGAAAAGCAGAGTCTGGGAGCCACTCATCTCTGGGTTCAGGTTTATAGAACACATCAGAGCATGCAGCGTAAATAGGGTTCTAGAAGCCAGATGTATTTGCTACCTGACCATGTGTCTGACTACAACCAGGAAACTATTTTCCAAAAAAATGAACCTGTCAACTCAAAGTGGTCCTGGCCCCAGCCACTTACCTCATGCAAGCCATGAGGCTCTAACAGATCATCAGAAAAATAAAGGCAGGATTCAATGGTTAAACACTTCAGGAATGTTGTATGACCTATTTGTTTCAAATGGATTCATAATGCTCATCTGCACATTAAAGGTTCTATCTACAGTTAAAAAAAAATCAGTGTAATCAGAATTTCTCAATTATACCCAAGGAGACAATTTTTAAAAAACGAAACTTTGGGGGAAAGAGTCCAGTCCCACGAAATACACTCTAGAAATAAAGGCACAGAGGAAAGAGAAATAAAACAGCAATCAGGAGCCCCCTCTGCCACCAACCTGCTGTGGGACACCCTCTTCACCCAAAATCTCAACATTCCTACCAGCAAGTTTCCTCTTACAATGACTCCACCGGTCCCTACATGTTACCTGCTCTCCAGATCAATGCACATTGAACCAGAGAGCCCCATGCCAGCCACGTGACCAGAACTGGACAGGAGAAGACATGCTTATGGCAGGCAGCACACAAGGCAGCACGGCCTGGGCTCACGGGGAGAGGAACAGTCCAAGATTACAATGTGGCAGCTTGGCTAGTAACGCAGTTTTAGGCAAAGTGGGAGCACTCCCTTTACCCTAAGTCAATCCATCTCTTCCCAGTCAAGTGAGGCTATGCCAGAGTTTCCAAGCTCAAGGATCTGGTTCCTATTAAACTGCAAATCCTGCTAGAGGAGGTCCTATAGGTGAAAGGCACTGATGAGTGCTTGATACCTTCTGGTAAGTAACTTTCCCATCCCTGAGCATCTCGGGAAGCAAGTTTCCCTCTCGGTCTCTCTTCATCATGCTGGGCACATCTACATGTGCCATTCGGTCTCATGACCCTATACGAACAGAAGCGTGAAAGCAGGTTTTGGTGGGTGTACTAAGGTCAGCATTTCTACGTAAGTCCCAGAGCGGCCCAATAACATTCTGATGGACCTTTATAGTACATGAAAACTTGAAAGAGGGCCCAGGGAGACTCACATTAAAAAGCGAAGATACTGGGGCACCTGGGTGGCTCGGTTGGTTGAGCATACAACTTCAGCTCAGGTCACAATAACAGTTTGCAGGTTCGAGTCCCACTTGAGGCCGTGCACTGACAGCTCAGAGCCTGGCGCTTGCTTCGGATTCTGGGTCTCCCTCTCTCTCTCTCTCTCTCAAAAATAAACATTAAAAGATACTACTGTACCACCACCACGATATACACTAAGCAGAATAGCTCAAACAAAAGACTGAAGCCAAGTGTTGCCAAGGATGTGAAGCAGGTGGAGTTTTCATACACTGCTCACGGAAGTGTAAACAGGCACCACCACTTTGGAAAGCCT
Organism: Mungos mungo; assembly: GCA_004023785.1. NCBI lineage: Eukaryota > Metazoa > Chordata > Mammalia > Carnivora > Herpestidae > Mungos > Mungos mungo. Next base: position 33,993 of record PISW01003581.1, on the reverse strand, counting down.
ATCTGGGAGTATCTCCCCATGTGACATCACAGTAAGACAACTGCTGACCCCAAAACAGGCGCTCACCAGATACCAAATCCTGGACCTTCCAGTCTCCAAACCGAGAGAAATCAATGTTCAAGCCCCCCAGTCTAGGGTGTTCTGTTACGGCAGCTCGAAAGGTCTAATGCATGACCCTTTCCCAAAGGCTATGCGTGTGGGCACCAGAAGGAAATATGAAGGAGGGAAGCAGAACATGCAGTCACCTCCCAGGCAGCCCCTTCCAGGCCTTTACCTTTATCCAAGCAAACCCGCCCGGGAGCCACCTCGCTGCTACACTCTCTTCTCCACCTGCCCCTTCAGTGCTTTTGATCCACAGGTTACTTCCACATAGACATTTTGACCAAGTATGGTGGGGGGAGGGGGAGGACCAAGGGCGACTTGCCTTTGCCCCCAAGAGTCATGCTGTGTGTGACAAGAGACCAGCAGACCTCCACTTGCTATTTATAGTCAGCCATATTCAGACGAAGGAAGTCTCCTGAAGTAGGTGTTAGAATAAGACAAAGGGAAGAGACAAAGGGAAAAAAATACCCCTTCATCCAAAGCCTCGCTGGAGGGAGCTGTGCTCAACAGTAACCATATGGAACACTTGCTACACACAGAGCACTGTGCAAGGGACTATCGGATGAGCCACACTCCCCACGCTACGGGGACTGAACAGGTGCAGGGGCGAAGCTCTTCCGTCCAACATCATGGAGTGTGCCCGCAGCCAGAGGAAGCTATCTGAGGGGGCTACCGTCCAAGGGCTTGCATTTCAAGTTGGGGGTTACTTTAATATACTAAACCTCATCAATCCTAAAATGACCAGCTAAGAGTATCATTTATCATGCAACTAGGAGCAATTTGAACTTGGAAGAAAATTATGAGTCGCCCGAGACTCCAAGCAAGCATCCACTGTGTTTCTCAAGAGGCTTTGCCACCATTCCCTTCATCCTCCACCTTTTAACAGGCTGACAAGGCCTGCATTTAGGTCAGCCTTTCCAGTGGCTCCGTCCCTCCCCTGGGACCAGCAGCCCTCGGGATAAATTATCCTGACCTACAGTCACCAGGGGACCAGCTGGCAGCAGCTGGGTGAAGACGCCTTGTCTCCAGAGCCTGAGGGACCCTCCAGCCCATTCTCCCACACAGGATGATCCTAAGCCCTTGGGAAAACGAAGATCTATTTTTGAGTAACTTGCTAACAGCCCACAAAAGCTGACGGACGGCTCGGGATCCTGCCAGCTATTCACATTCTCTACACAGGTGATTCATCCAGGAGTTACTGTAAAGGTGGTGGGAAAGGGGCAAAAAACCAGGAGAGAGAAACATGCTCATTGTGAAGGTGTATAATGCCCACACTGTGATCAAATTAAAAAGCTCTCTCCAAAACAAGTTACCATAGTCGGGGGCTGGTTTGCGAATTTTGGAGGTGTTTTTGATCAAGGACACGAATCAGGCATCCTGGATATAATAAAGACTTTCACAGAAAGAGTCCGATTTCCGGGCAGTTTTTTCAGCGCTGGTAACACTGAATACTGTGATTCACACATGCAGCCTTCTCCATCTTCTCCCTATTGGAAAATAAAACCTGAATGCCAGAAGTTCTTAACTGTCTACCAAGAAACAACCGTGGAAGGGAGGAGGGTCTTAGGCTAGCCTCATAGCCCTTTTTGCCCCACCAACACTTAACTTCATCTTTCCCCAAATTCTTGGTTAGAAAGTTGACACTTTACCAGAAAGTGATTCATTTGTTTTAGCAATATTCTTTCCTAAAAAAAAAAATGCAAATAAGCCTCTAAGAATATAGTATATTGGGGATTCACACCCTTACAACAAATCTGTTTAGTGCCCTTTGGAGACAAAGAGTTGAGAGCAGTTTCTTGGAGGAAATATCTTTTCCCCATGCTCAATGCAACTACAAGAAGTGGTGAACCTCAGGGCCCACAAAAAGTACCAAGGGCTGAAGGTTTGTAAAGAGGGCCAAACCTAACAGGACCTGGCGGGCGAAGTGCCAGACAGGACAACGCCCTCTAAACCATGAAGCATACCCCACACCCGGTGGTTAGACTCAAGACCCAGGCCTCCCTCAGTCTCGCGGTGGGAATATAACTCAGGTGGATTATGGACCAAATAGGTTGGCCCAGAAACAGTCACCAGCAGCAAGATTTCTAGCAGACAACTCCAAATACCTGGATCAAGATAATTTTGTAGTCATCTAGTGGTATTAGGGGCAACCAACACTTAAAATGCATTCTTGAAAACTCAAACCAATTCGGATCAAGAGTCTCTTCACTGTGCTTAAAGCTAGGACCTTAAGCCAATAGGTGAAATATGCTAAAGTCACAGAACTTTCTCAGAGCCCCAATCCCTTCCACCTCAAGAGACTGGCCTAACAACAACTATAGGAATAGGACCTAAATTTCACTCTGATCCCCTCCCCCAACTGCTTTGTCTAAGAGCTCCGACTCTTAGTCACTGACATTCACTTCAGTTCAGCTAAGAACTCAAAGCTACCACCCCGATAAAGACAACTTTTGGATTTGACGAAGAAGGTGGCAGCTCAGCAAGCATAGGACATGCTAGCAGAATGCCGAGGATGCAAAGACAAAACAGAAAACCGCATCCTTGCTTCAGGACATTAACTTCACTTTCAATCACAGCCTCAGAAGGCCTTCCTGCATCTGGCCAACTAGTCTGAAAATGGATGAGCTCTGTGTAACATTGCTCCCCAAGGCCACTCATCACTCGGGGTGAAATGGGGGTACCCCCCCCTGGTGAACATGTCACCTGACCCACAAGACCAGCAGGAATCTCAAACCCCGCCATCCTCAGGCATCCTACTCCGTTCCATACGAGGGAGATTTGCAATTTAAAGTCAATTACAGAATATGACTTTGTCATCTCCCTGAACAACTGCCACAGAAGTGTCCTAGTAGAACGACACTGGAGCCAGACTGTCTGCCTCTTAGCTGTGTGGCTCGGGCTAGTTACATAACCTCCCTGGGCCTCAGTTTATCATCAGGTCCCTCCGCAGAATAGATGGGAAGATTCCAGGACACATTACTTAAGAGTTTTTAGAACAATCCCTGGCATCTGTAGGCTAACATACAGTAGCAATTCCAATTAGTGAAAATTGAGCCTCAATTTCCTCCTTTGTAAAGTGAGAAGGGGAAAAAAATGGAACATCTCTTTCTCTTAGCCTTTTACCCAGGATGAATTACATGTCAATTCCAACAGAGTGATATATTCATCCTCTATTAGCTTTATCTTTTTGGGTTACATGCCGTTTTTCTTATTGTTTGTTGTTAATACAACCTCTGCTTTAACATTTTGTTGTTTTCTCTGGACCATTCTGTTTTCTGTCCCTTGCAGTGGATTGGTAGGTGCTGAAGTGTGCTCACAGGGAATCTAAACCACATCACCAGAGAGAGAGAGAAAACCCTTAAAAGGAACTATCAACTCAGTTTCCAAATCCCTCCTTTGCAATCCCTGGCAGAAAGATGGTTATCTAGTTTGGGCCTTACATACTGTCAGGGTTGGGGAACTCATCACTCACAGCACCGTTTGCCTTGCTGGAGACTTCCAGAGCTCTCTATGCTCCTACCCTTCCAGAACTTGTGGCCAAATCTATACAGCCTGAGGATCTTGATGCTTGCCAAGATGGAAATGACAACAGAACTAGCTTATAGTTCCAAGGACCTTAAATATTCATCTGGCCTGAACCTCACAACTCTCCTGGAAAGGAAGTAGGGTAAATATCATTCCACAAAGGGGCAGAGGTTACAGGGGTTGGCAAGTTCAAAGGGACTTTGCACCCACTTGTCCTGTGCAACTGTACAGTCAGGACTGGAACCCATGATTTTGAACTCACTCCATGCAAGGGCTTTTGGCCACATCCACTCCATGCCCAGTTCAGAGCCATGACGTTACCCATCACACACAGCGGGGAATGTGGGCACAGCACCAGCCCACCCAGCTTCTGTCTGCATTATTCATGACTGGCCAGCAGTTTTTCCAACATATGAACACCACAGCATATTAGTTTAATTAGGAAACCAAAAGTCTAACAGGGAAAAGCATTCAGACACATTTCTTAGAACTTCAAAAAATCTCAGTCTCTAACCCCGAGAGTCATCATGAGCTAATAACCAGCCCATCTCCACCCCTGGCTAAACAAAGACTATTGTGCCCAACTACTTTTCCAAAGGGCATCAGCCATTCACACATCACCGCCTTCTTGAGATTACACGTACTGTGAAACTGAGATAACCAAACTGTCTAAAACTAAGTTACCTGGTGATGTGATCACCCGTAAAAGCGCAAAGATCACTAACACACGGAGGCAGTCTATGACGGAGCTGTGGCCCACAGCCAAGGACAACCACTCACAGTAGAATAGAAACCCACTTTGTCTTAAATTCCTTTGAGAAGCCGTGTTTCCCATTTTTAGCTGTGACCACTGTTGACACAGGCATGGCAAGGGGGAAGAGGACACAATTCTCTTACCATTTACCTCCCTGAGCCCACAAACTGCAAGGTCTCTGTAAAGCTACAGTTTGAGCTGACCATGAAGTGGTCACAGTGGAGGGGTGAAGAGGAGGGGAGTCCCCTGGGTCAAGTCTGCCTAACAGTGCAAGGAGGGGGGGTGTGGCCACCTGCCCCCAGAAGTGGAGAAAAGCAGCCAGGCAAGACCACCAGCACACAGGGCTTGGGTCAGAAGGTCAAGGTCTCCGGCAAAGGAACCTCCAATAGCTGTTCCCAGGAAACTCCTTCCAGGTGAAAGGTTTCTTTCCAGGCTCTTTGTTATTACTTTTTAAAACTTAAATCATTTTTTACTCTCAGCCTACAGGGAGAAGGTCTCATCCCCATACTGATTAACAATGCTACATTAATAAAACATTCTTGGATCCATTAGTTCAAATAAATATTTAAGCACCAATGTAGCAGGTGCCAGGACAGATGCACAGATGATTCAGACAGTCCCTAGTCCAGGCACCAGTCCAGCAGACCAGCACTTCCCAATGCTTGGCCAGGTCCCCTCAGGTCCCTGGAGTCACAGCGTTTTTGCCAGGGAGGTTTATTCAACAATCTTGTGAGAAGCCCCAGGCCTTATAGGGAAACCAACAGAGATTCTCCTTACAGAGATGTCAGAACACTGCCCTAACAAAGCCAGGCCCTAAATATCTGGCTATTACGTGCCCAGAACAGAGCCTAATAGACATGTGTCATAGGCAGTCACTGCCAATGTGGCTGAAAAGGTATACACTTCAGGTATAGTTTGAGTATAACGGGATGACGGGGGCAGTGGAAAAATGGGTGGGAGGCAAACACTTCACCGGGGAGTTCTCATCTCTCACACAGAAATGTGACTCATCAAATCCCTACTTACTTCTCGTTGAGCCTCACTAGGTTTATTTCTGTGACTCTCTGGCATATCATCTTTCCCTTTAAAAACACTTAAATACAAAATATTGCAGGTTTTCTGTGCAGAGGAGTTAGAGAAGACATCCCTATCCCTGACATGCAGTTTTGACATCTTAGAGCCTATTCCTACTCACTAGGTTTTAAAAAAAACAAACACAAAGTCACAGCTGAGGGTTCCTTCATCATTTCACTGTTCTCTACCTTAAAAAAAAAAAAAAAGGTAGCCATTACCTGGACAGTGATTTCCCCACATGCATGTTGGTGTGCCAGGACTACAGCAATTTATATCCATAAATACAGTGTAGTTTGGCTGTCTGCTTGAGAAATGGTAGCATATACTGCACGTTCCATGATTTTGCCCACTTCACCACTGGTACTTCCCTTGTCACACAGAAATCTGATGCACCTTCACTGTATGTGTGTATATACCATTATTCATCCAACTCTCCAACTGGCGAGCCCTGGTAGTGTTCAAACATTACTCAGAACCTACTGTGTGAATGTCACACTATGCAGTCACTGAAGACCTTGAAACAAATGATGTAACTCTTGCACGTAGGCCAAAAAGAAAGAGCTCCCTTGTGGAGATGCCACCGTTGGAGGAATCCTGCTGACCACACCAGCAGCCATGGGTATCTAGGTGCAGAGTTCAGAGGGACAAAGTCTTAGGAAAGGAGCCCAGAGGTCTCATGGTTGACAGGTAGGGGGTAAAGCCACAAGCACAGACAAGCTGGCCAAGAGTCAAACCACAGAATCACAAAACACGAAAATGACGGGGTGGTTTGTACACAGCAACCAATGACCAAAACAGGAAGTCACTCTGTAAGAGCCCCAAATCAGATCAACTGGGAATGGGAGCCCTCTCCAGCTAATCATGCAGAGATCCACGAAGATGGCCCATCTAAGTGTGTCCAACAGCTATAAATGTGACCATGCATCATTACCCAACACCTTAACAGCATGTCACCAGGGACATATCCCAGCATCCTGAGAGAGCCTTCCCTAAGCTACAGCCAGGGTAGGACTTTGATGTTTGCAAACAACTGTCTGTTTAGACCCCCAGCTGCTCTGGGAAATGACCTCGGATCAAACACCTTGGAGATGGTTATAAAGCCGAGTGGTAATAGAGTTGCCTTGTGTTATGTCTGCATCTGTCCAGCAGCTACGCAGACCTCAGCCCAAGCCACCACATGAGCATGTGAGCATAGCAACAAAGAGGCCCAGGTGTTTTCTAGTTAGGGCTGAAGGACTAAGTAATGAAGCACAGGGTACCCAGCTCACTGCCAATTCTGATATAGGTGCCTTTCTCCGGCACAGGTGATGTTAGGTGCACGTACACCAAGCTGAGAAGGGCCTGGGCACTCTGCATTCTTTCCAGTGGGTGGAGGGAAAAAACAAACTTCCACACACAACATACACCCACAATACGGAGGAGAAAGTGCCAAGAGCGCCAAGAGCAGTAGGGGTCGGTGCCACTAACCCAGAGGCAGCAGGGACTCCACTACCTGGAGAGGTAAGGGAAGCTTCGTGGAAACAGTAACATGGGAGCAACACTTTGAAGGACATGCAAGGACAGGGAACAGGTGTCCCAGAAAGAGACAGTCTCCTAGGACACAGGGCAGCCAGTGTGGGGGAGGGGGTCTGCTTGAAGGCCGGCCATGGGTTTGGTGAACAAAGGAAGGTACAAGGAAGTCAGGGTGAGAGCAGACCACAGAGGACCCTCAACACCATGCTCTGAACAGAGGACTTCACGCTCTAGGGAGCTACTCAGTTTGTGAACCAGAGAGAAGGGCGATCAGAGCTGAGCCTCAGGGAGCTTCACTGGGCAGATGTCGTGGAAAGAGCCAGCCCACATAGCAGAAAAATAAGGGGCATGCGTTCCTCTTATCCCCACCCCAGGCAGCTTAAATAGAGGTAGGAACGCTGGGGGAGCCAGAGGCAAAGTGCTTCAGAGGACTTTAAAATCTTTGACAAAAATGGTGTTCTTCTGTTTAACTCCAGGTTAGCTCATTAGGAATACAACAGACAATAATGAAATGCTTTTTAAAAATCTACGTTTTGACACATTCTCTTGCACAACCTATAGTCTTGCCCCCACTTTAAAGCTCAAGCCTGTACTTCAGAAATTACCAAATTTCTCTAATTACCTGGATTAGGCATTTGAGCACATGGTCATTTAAAATGTATGCATTCATGTATGTATAATTTATATCCCCCATCTTCCAAAAATGACTTGTAGCAAAGCAATTCATTTCATACTGTCTTTTCCAGTCACTGTTTTGCATATCTATCTACCCATCCACACTATAAACTTCTTTTGACGAACTGTGTATTATATATTTAGTTTTTCCACAATGTTCAGTCCAGCAGACCATGCATGCTAGTGCCTGACAGATTCTTGTAGAATATTGATTTCTGTTGCCTTGATAGTATCATATAGAGTAAAAAGTCTCCAATACGTCCATTATTTCTGGCCAATCATGACAGAAGTAACCTTCCAGAAGCCAAGTTTGCTTTTTTTTTCTTTTTAAGTATAATTTGTTCAAGCTCGTCTGAAGCTTACGTAATAGGAACCCTTCTTCAGGGGTGTAGATAGGAAAACCAAGTCAGTGGAACCAGAAATGACCCTGAATGGCCAAAGCAATCCTGGAGAAACCAAAGCTGGAGGCATCACAATTCTGGACTTCAAACTGTATTACAAAGCTGTAATCATCAAGACAGTATAGGACTGGCACAAAACCAGACACATAGATCAATGGAACAGAAGAGAGAACCCAGAAATGGACCCACAAATGTATGGCCAACTAATCTCTGACAAAGCAAGAAAAAGTATCCAATGTGAAAAAAAGACCATTTCTTCAGCTAATGGTGCTGGGAAAACTAGAAACATGAAGAATGAACCTGGACCACTTTCTTATACACAAAAATAATTTCAAAATGGATGGAAGACCTAAATTTGAGATAGGAAATCATCAAAATCCTATAGGAGAAAATGGGCAGCAACCTCTTTGACCTTGGCCACAGAAACTTCTTACAAGACATGTCTCTGGAGGCAAGGGAAACAAAAGCAAAAGTGAACTATTAGGACCTCATCAAGATAAAAGCTTCCACACTTTGAAGGAAACAATCAACTAAAAGGCAACTGACAGAATGAAAGATATTTGGAAATGACATATCTAATAAAGGGTTAGTATCCAAAGTCTATAAAGAACGTAAACTCAACACCCCCCCAAAAAACCCAAATAATCCAGTGAAGTAATAGGCAGAAGACATTAATAGACTTTTTCCAAAAACAACATCCAGATGGCAGACACATGAAAAGATACTCAATATCCATCATCAGAGAAATATAAACCAGAACCACAACGAGGTACGACCTCACACCTGTCAGAAGGGCTAACAACTCAGGCAACAACAGATGTTGGCGATGATGCAGAGAAAGGGAAATCCTTTTGGCGCCATTGGTGGGAATGCAAACTGGTACAGCCACTCTGGACGACGGTGTGGAGGTTCCTCAAAAATAAAAATAGAGCTATGCTACAACCCAGGCAATTGCACTACTAGGTATTTATCCAAAGGATACACAAACGCTGCTTTGAAGGGACACGTGCACCCCAATGTTTATAGCAGCACTATCAATGATAGCCAAATTATGGAAAGAGCCCAAATATCCATCAAAAGACGAATGGATAGAGAGGTGGTATATATATACAATGGAATACTACTCAGTGACCAAAAAGAATAAAATCTTGCCATTTGCAATAATGTCGATAGAACTAGAGTATTATGCTAAGTGAAATTAAGTCAGAAAATGACAAATATTATAGGATTTTGGAATTTAAGAAACACCACATGAACATAGAGGAAGGGAAGGAAAATAAAAAACCATAAGAGACTCGAATACACAGAACAAACTGAGGGTTGCTGGAGGAAAGGTGGGGGGAGAATGGGCTCAATGAGCAATGGGCTTTAAGGAGGGCACTTGTTGGGATGAGCACTGGGTGTTATAAGTGATGAATCACTGGGATCGACTCCTGAAACCAATACTAGACTATAGGTTAGCTAACTTGAACTTAAAAAAATAAATAAGGAAAAGAAAAAACAAATGAACATTTATTTCCTCTGAGGAAAATTCTGTGTCTCCCTTTCCCAGCAAATTCATGTTGAAACCTAATTCTTAATGTGATGGTGTTTGGAGGTAGGACCTTTGGAAGATCTTCAGGGTGGAGTCCTTAAAGGTAAGATAAGTGACCTTATGCAGGGCTGAAAAGACCAGAACTATCCTCTCCTGCCATGTGAGAGCACGTCAAGAAGACAGTCCTCACCATACCCCAAGTCTTCTGGCACCTCCACCTTGGACCACCCAACCTTCGGAATTTGGGGAAATAAATTTGTTTATACGCCACTCAGTCTGTGGCCTTCTGTTATAGCAGCCCAAACAAACTGAAACATGCAGATTCCAGGAAACAGCTATAGGATGTTAACTAATATCCCTCATTGGATTTGCTTCCACATCCATCTGGAACTTACTTACCAACCAACTTCCATATGCCCTACAATCAGCATCTACAACGAACAGGGCAATCCCCACCATCCCACCACGGTGGGTTTTCTGCAGCTGCTCCTGCTCCCTTCTAATCCTGGATTTCTTTTTAAAACCAAGATTTCAAAATCTGTTTCTAAAAATCAAAGCAGAGTAGCCTCCTCGCATTTTATGCACCAAAGACTTCCTACAACTGACCTGGCATGTGTCACAATGCAACACAGGGGAGTTACCACCTCTTGGATCCATTCAGAAAGAACCACATAGTATCACCACTTGTCCTGCAACATGGTCCTAAGTTCTTCTACACCCTAAGTAAGGGTTTTCTTTATCAACATGCAAATAAGCTATGTTCTAAGTTCTAAATGTGGAAGTCAGAATTCACTTTTTCCATAGAAACGATCCTAGAAGGGATAGGTTCCCAGGACAGCCCACACAACCTATATACCCAGAGTAAACCTGTTTCTTTGAAGACATGCATGGCCAATCACGTATCAGAAGATCTGTGTCTGGGTATGCTTGTGCCACCAGCATAAGGGAATTCTCATAATGGGGGAGGGGGGTCCTACCTGATGGCACGGAGGAGCAACAGCCCCATCTGTGGGGTGCATTGCAGCCACCTAGCACTGGTCAAAGGAAACGGACAGAGTCCTGTGGTATCATTCAAATGTACTGGAAGCTTAGAAAGGAGTTGCTAAGTATCTGGCAGCCCCTCTCCCAGCGGCTTCATCAGTGAGTACTTGGTGATAGATATGCTGTGCCTTCCCCTCCTACACCAGAGGGTAGTTCTTTAGGACTCCATCTGCAAAGTCTCCCAGGGCATTTACAAATATACTCATTCAAGTTATTTAGACATTGTCCTTGTGTTCTCAGAAATTCAAAGTCCGCAAATACTAAAGCTGTTAATACTATTTAGAGACGGCACTTTAATAGTATTTAACGTGTACTAATCTCATCCCTTACTCCTCACAACCATCCCATGATGTAGCAGCTACACTCAGACAAGGTAAGGAACGAACCTACAGAAAGTATTTCCTGGTAAAGGAGGCTCTTGGGATCCCCAGGCAGCTGTTTATCAAATGAGCCACATGCCCAGAGCTCCCGACATACGGCCACACCCTGTCATATGCAGCTCCATAGGCCCCTGGCTACTGTTCAGTGACTGTTGCAGCTTCTGTAGATTTAAACTCCACTTACATACAGGTTTGTACCTAAAATCTCCCAAAGCTTCAAATACACTAAAAGGAAAATAGGGGGAAATCGGACAAGAAAAAGGCAACGGTTGGGCTACGGGGATGATGTGTTCAAGCCATCCTCAAAAGCCTGAGAAACAAGAGACCTGGTGAAGGCAGCCCCATCGTGGGCACTCGCTGAATTATAGCCAAATCCTCTGCCAGTAGACTTGAGCTATTTTGAGCCTGTTACTTCATGAGACTCTAGCATCTGTTATGCTTCTGCAGGTTTCTAATTTCAGCTGCAAAGACAGAGTCCAGGAAATGAGGCAGACACATCTAAGGGCCTGTAGAAACAAAGAGAAGAATCCAAATGAATAACTGCCTGCCTTGAAGGGATTTCAAATAAGAGGCTCAAAAGATGGGGAGAAAAGATTAGTAGAGCAAATGGTCAGTGAGAAAACCAGAGTAGCAGACACAGCCCTAAGCTGAAATTCTGAAGCATCATGAAACCAACCAACAGTGATGGGAGAGGCACGGGAGGGGATCACTGGCTCTTACATTTGAGATCTGACAAAAAGAGGGAAAAAATTCAGTGACAAGCCCGGTGTTGACCCAGTTTAATGGGGGAAGGGAAAGAGCTCCTGCTTCTGGTCATGTTCTGACCTCGGTAAGACAGGCATGTTTGAAGTCCATGGGTCTGGCCCAGAGGTAACTAGAAAGTACCTGGTCTGTTCAAGGAGCTAGGAAAGGGTTACAAAGGCACCATGGAAACCACAGGGCTCCTGGAAGAGGCTGGTCAAGGGCTGAGCCGGACCATAACTTTCAGCTTTCCAACAGGGGGATATTCGGTTTTGTAAAAAGCCACCACCATAAATGAATGCCAGTGACACACTGGAGCTCAAAAGGAAATTAAGTGGGGGAGGAAATGCTACTGTAGTCGGTAGGAACAGAACACATTAAGTAGATACTCTAATATTAGTTGAATCACTGAATAAATGTCAAGAATGTTGGGCTCCAAAAATACTTCATTTTCAAGAATGTGAAAAGCCTACTCAGGACATAAAATTCAGAATTCACAGAGGACGCTGACATATTTGACAGCATTCATTTTTTTTTTTTAAAGACCCTCTATCAACAGTTTTAAACTCAAATGACAGAAGACAAAAAACATTCACCAACAGACAAAGGTTTACTGCCCATTGTTTTTGAACTTCCTTTCAATCAGGTACAAAATATGAGCCATCTATAAATAGAGGATTCAAAGAACTACAAAAACCAACCAACATATGAAAAGACACTCCACCTCACTCATGTGTCAAGAAAAGAGACCATTAGGGGCACCTGAGTGGCTCAGCCAGTTGAGCGTCTGACTTCGGCTCAAGATCTCACAGTTCGTGGGTTCAAGCCCCGTGTCAGGCTCTGTGCTGACAGCTCAAAGCCTGGAGCCTGCTTCCGATTCTGTATGTCCCTCTCTCTCTGCCCCTCCCCTGCTCATGATTTGTCTCTTTCAAAAATAAATGTTAAAAATTTTTTTTAAAACTTTAAAAATACAGCTTAATCTATGCATTTTGCAAAAATTAAAAAGACTCATAATATCAAGAGGCGAGGAAACAGGCAGACAGAACTGTCAAATGGATTACATCAGGGAACAGGTAGTGAGTGTAGACGTCTCTTCTACACAAGCACTCGATAGATGAACTCCAAAAGGTGTTCACCGCAGCATGGTTTAGAACTGTAAAATTGGAGAACAGGCCAACGTTTCCATCAACAGTGGGGGAGTAACATTGTTCAGTCATCCATGTGAGTCTCCTAGTCATGAAAGTAGACAAGTATGTGTGATTTGGGAAGATAATCAAGCGATATTAAATGAAAAACATCATTACAAAACATATGTAGTACGATCTTTTTGTAATGATCTATAGATATATATCATCTGTGTATGTAAAGGGCTGGTCTGGGAAGGTTACACACCAAACTTTGGTTTATCTCTGATAAATCCAATTGAGAAATAAATGGAGGCGATCCTTTAAGGAGGAGGGGTAAGGTTTGTGAGGATATTTATTGTTTTCTGCAACTTTCCGACTTTCTAGCATACTCATGAATTTTTGGAAGGAATTAAAATGTTAAAGACCGCATAATGAAACACACAGAAAATGGTAGTTCGTTCCGAAGGGAAGGAGTACGCCATCCAGGAGACACCCACAGACATGGCTCTTGCCCTATACTACTACCCCATGACAACACTTCGCAAAAAAAAAAAAAGAAAGAAAGAAAGAAAAGCAAAAATGATCCCCATGAAGTTTATCAAATATTTAACAAAAGACTGAGTACTCTGGTGTCCTTAGAATGCTTCATCCGTGCATCTGGTACATGCCACACGATGCCACTTGATGCAATATTAACTCTTTAACTATTAGACCAACAAAAACTGAAACCAGGCCCACTTCCTGTGGATCTGCCCATTAACCTAAACCTGCGGGTTTGAAACATTCCCTGCACAACATCTCCCACAGAGGGACCCTCTTGAGCACATCCACTTCAAAAATAAAAATGAAAATGTGCTCTTGCTAAACTACCTTCTGTCTTGGTCTGCCTGTCAAAGCCATTTATCCTTTGAGGACTGATGCCTCGGCACGGCCGAAGATTCCATCTAGGAAATAGAAGCAAGAGGAATCACCGGCATTTCCTCCCCCAGCACACCATGGCCTACGGTTAACCCGTGAAGTCAAGGGACTGAAGCAAGACCTTGCTAGTATAAAGACTAAAAGCAGCTGTATTACAGTGGCATTTCTGCTTATCCACCGGATGCATAATGAAGCAGGTATGCACACAGGGCCCCATGGGTGAGGATGGGGGTCGCCCCTGAGCCATCGACACACCCACGCCCAGACTCCACTGTTGCTAGAAACCACCACCTGAGAAGCTGGCAGCCTTTTTTGGAAATAATCTATAATCATTTAAGAGACATAGTTAAAAGAATGAACCCTACCCATAGCCTTGGCTGACCAGCCACTTGCTCTGACCACCTCTGAGGAATGTTCCACAGTACAGGGGGCCTCACGTCAAAAGAGCTACCAGAACTCACACACCCCAAAGTGAGTCATGCCATTCAAAGCAGTATTTCAAGAGCCCAAGTGATGGCTGTTATGCCTCCTACAAAAATGACCTTCACAGGCATTATGCTTGAACAGATCCCTCAGGGGGAAAAGTGTTTATCTTTAGTGAGAGGGAATGGAATCAAGTGGAAATGTGAGTCTGTCCCAAACAGTGAACAAAGCAGATCAGTACCACCCACCTCACAATCCTAATGACTTCTAGTACCAGGCCATTCTCCTGGTCACTAAGCTCAGAACTCTGGGAAGAACTTTCTTGTGCCTCAACACTCCACCACTAGGATGACCAAGTCATTTACTATCCAAACAGGGACATCGGAGAATGAAGGGAAGCACTTTTACCATTAGGTTGAACCATATGAAATTGCCCCACTTGACCATTTTTGACCTACAGAAAGGCAGCTTTCCAGGACCCACCTAAGCCAGGTCAATAGACCTAAATTAGGCATTTCCAGAGCCAACAAGGACCTGTGGCCACCCAGAATCTAAGCCATCAATCTCCAAATCCTTTTCCACTCAGGGCCTCCTGGGTGGCTCAGTCAGTTAAGCATCTGAGTTCAGCTCAGGTCATGATCTTAACGTTCATGGGTTCGAGCCCTGCATTGGTTTCTATGCTGACAGCTCAGAGCCTGGAGCCCATTCTCTCTCCCTCTCTCTCTCTCTCTAAAAAACAAACATTAAGAAGTTAAAAATAATGGTTTCCCACCTGCCTCCCCCACCCCACCACCAAATTCTTCCCTTTCTCATGGGAACAGTCTTGGTCCACACATTTGTTCTCTGCCTTTCAACCTAGGCTGGTTGAGTGTCCCAGGTCTCTTTCCTCTCTACTCCATCCTACCAGCAGCTGGTCGATCCACTTTACTCAAACACGCATCTAGACTAGTCACTCCTGGTTCAGGAAGGATTAGCATTTCCAGAGCCCCTTCGAGACCAAACACCCTAGGCTGTTGTTCAAGGCCCTGCAGGCTGAGTCTCCACTAGCCACAGTTTCCACTCTCAACCTGACCTTTAAAAGCCCTTTGCTACTGGCATGGGTACATGGAGTAGAGCCTTTTAAAACAAACAAAGACAGAAACTAATCTCCTCTACCCTTCCCTGCATTCCTGCTCCTGCCCCGGGCACAACAATGGATTCTATGCTGGCTCCTGAATACGGCAGCGATATGCCACTACCTCCGGGCACAGTCTGCTCTTTGTTCCCCCAGGAGGCCTTGCTGAGCAAGCAGCCCCTGCAGCCCTCACCTGGCACCCACCCATGGAGCCAGTGTGAACAGGCACTGTCACTGCCCTGTGCAGTTAAGCAAGTCAAATCAAACTACTCAATTTCCTGAGCAAGCCCTAGATTTTCAAAATACTGATGCTAATACGGTTTCCTCTTTCTGGAATGTCCCATCCCTTTCTTATCTTTTTTAAAATTCTCCCCCTCCTTCTTGACTCAAGCCTTCTGACTTCCTTCTATATACTCATTCCCCACAGACAAATCTCCCAAACCCATCCTGTCCCTCTCCTGTGACATGCCGACACATCTGGCTGGACCCAGAGCTTCTCATCCACTTATCTCAGCCTGACTGAAGGCTCCATGAGAGTACTCTTTTAACTATTCTTTTGGATTCCCAGATCTAGTGTACTACCTAGCCCGATAAAAGTGCTCAAAAAGACTGAGTTATACTAAGGAAACCTGTTTGGTACTGTAGATCTTAGAAAATGGCTGGAACACCATCACAAGAGAATTTCCAAAACTTGAGCAATAGCATCGTGGTCAGATTAGTCCTCAAGTTACTTCGCACAACAAACCCATCTAGACGTGTAAGTTCCTGGGAGGTTTGTTAAACTCCTTCATCCCTGTATAGCAGTAGAATGTGGGGCTTATTTCCCAAGCAATGAGCATGATGATGAATGTGTAGACAGAACAAGCAAAAAGTTTTGGCTTCAAACAATGGATCACCAAATGACAAAAACCAGAGATCAGGGAGAGAGAATCCACCTCAAACATAAGTCCCAAGCTTGCAATGTCTAGAGGCAAACCCCTGACAGCTTGTGAAGCTGTCAAAGGACCAGACACCAACAAAGAAGCCAGGGTAGCAGACCACAGACTCTGGAAAACCCATATTCAAGTGACATGGAGATGGAGCAGTGACAGGAAACTGGAGACAGAACTTGAGGTTGGCAAAGGGAGGTCATGAGCCAGGAAACAGACACTCAACACTCAAAGGGGATACTAGGTGCTGTTTTTGCTAGAGAGGCTAGTGGGATGAGCCAGGAAAACCGAGGCTGAGCCTCTGTGATGTCTAGGCAAGAGACCACGTCTCAAGATCAGAGTAAATGATTCCTTGCAATATTTAACATTTCCTCCTCAATATAGTTTGCTTAGATCTGTCATTCTCCATCAAGCAAGACAATTTGTTGACTTAGGAATATACTTTAAGAGTTAACACTCAGATTCATAGACAGAAACTGATTTTAAGCAGTGGGTGATCTCATAGATACATTGCCCAAACTGGTAAAAGTCCAAGATGTCTACTGGTAATTACTGCTTTGGAGTTAACAGGCTCCAAACCTAGTTGTTAGGTTCTCTGGATTCCCAAATGTATAACATTTGTATTAGATGTCCCAAAGAGTTCCATCAAAATCAATACTAAAATAACCATCAAGTTCCAAGCTAGTTGTCATGAACACAGAGGAAAAAAATACAACCCTAACTTCAAGTAGCTTGTGAACCACAACTTAGCTTTGAAAAACATTTAAATGTTTAACCACGTGACAAAGATTGGAAGTGCAGTAGCATAGGAGCTGGACCAACTGGTGAAGGCTGCCAGAAATGGTGGGATTTAAACAGAAGGAAAAGGCAGGCAAAAGGCTTAGAAACAGGAGGGAACTACTGTAGACAAAGGTAAGGGGCACTATGTAGTAAGCTCTCCTGTATGATCAAAGCACTGAGTGTAAGCTACCTGCCCTTGGGCCACAGGTAACTCAGAAGTCCACTGATGAGTGGCTCCGGGAAGAGACATTCACCAATGAAGAGTGGATCAGACCACTGAACCTCTGACCCATAGCCCAACTCCTGCCAGTCAAGAAAATCTGAAAATGCCAAGGCCATGTGCTCCCTATGTAGCACCCTCAGTACCCAGCCAACTGTCCATATCATGCACCTTTATCCTCCTGTGAACAAATCTGAAGAACAGATAGCAAGGGGCCTCTGTAGGAGCAAACTCAGCACAGCTCAAAGAGCGGAGTGACGCTTACCAACTACTGTTCAACTTCAGTGACATTTTTCTTTTCCATCTAACCCATATTCTTTGAAACCAACAGATGCAATCCACATCCTAGCGGGTCTCAGTCTGGAGTTCCTTCATGAGGTCTGAAGTCTCACACCACCAACTTGAGACCCATTTATGTCTATCTTTTGAACCTACTGCCCAGAATAAAAACTCAAATATAAGGATGAGAAAAACCCCACCTTGAATAAAAAAAAAATATCCATGTCAAGTAATGAGGGGAAATGGGTTTGGGCAGAGGATGTACAGGCTTCTCAGCACAGGAGGCCATTAGCAGCTCCAGAGCAGGCTAGCGACATGTGTCCTGAAGGACAGGCTGTCCAGCAATGGGACACACAGTACAGGCTCTGAGAGAACAGAAGTTTGACAAGGTGCCTGTGAGTTCCTTGCACTCCCAACAGTCTGGCTTAGATGCAGAGCCACCAGCATTGTTTCTCAGCAAAGTCAAATGTAGCTGGCGCTTGGTATGCTCACCCTCCGAGGGTTCACACCCCAGAACACAATGACTGTACTATGAGAGGTTCTCAAAATTCTCAGCAAGGGATGATCTTGACCTGGAGACGCTGACAAGGTCTAAAGACATTTCTAATTGAGGTGTGAGCTATTTTTAAGTGGTAGGGATGCCACTTCAACAACTGTCCCCATGTTGCTTTTGCAGAATGGTTAGCTAAGTAATACAAGGTATCTTGTAGCTATGTCCCCTCCCAAACCAACCGGCTTCACTGATACTAATGGACATCCAGCATTAGACATTAACTTATCCTCTACCAAAAGGGCTAACTAAATACAGACAGATATTGAATGGGGCCACCCGGGTCTGCCATGAGCTTCTTAGGCTGGTTGAAAACACTGGACATGGGGCCAAGCCTCCCTAGTTCACACACAGACCCTCAAGGGTCCTAAAACCACCTTCAAGGATTTACCTCCCATAACCTGATGGTCATCTTTCAAGCCCAGAGCCAAGATTCACAGCTCAAATGTTTTATCAAAGCCCAATCTGGAAACTGCCAGAGGAGCGTAAAACCATATGCAGGAGTGGTACAATGACAGCGGCGAGTTTTTCTATTTTAGCACATCTGTTTGGATATTCACTAGAGTAAATTCTTAAATGACTAATTCACAGTTTCACTTTGTCATGGTTAAAGCAAAGTATTTTCTGTGACATCTGCTTCTGCTAAATCAGGATCTTGTCTCCTGAGTTGTCACACTAAAGACATTGATGCATCACGTGGGTTCTGTTGCTCGAGCAATGACTGGAGAGAGTACCTTTTGAGGCATGGGAATCCCCAGCTTCACTGAGCATCTAGGAAGCATCTACTACTGCACAGCAAAGGCCCATTAACAAGAAAACCTCAGCCACTGTGCCCCAGAGCTATCCTTCAGTTACATTCTAGTCGAAAATAGCCTGCCTGGTATGAAAGGCACCTGTCACCTACATCCTTATTCTTCCCCCAAAGCAGGTAATACTGACTGGCTAGACTCCAAGATGTGGACTAGTATGAGGGCATGGTCACTGGGGTCCAAAGCTCATAGACCATGTCCTTCACCTTCTCTCTTCCAGGTCTAGGCATCAGCAAAGTGAAAGAGCTGGAAGCTCTAGTCAGTGTTGGACCCGCTCTCTCTGTCCTGTGCTTTGCAGGGGACAGCTAGAGAGTGGTAAGACTCCTAAATATGGATATGGCTCAGGGGAAACTGAAGCCAATACCACCAATGAAACTGATGTTCAAAACCCAAAACTCTGCTTTGGAAGGCACTGCCCTTCAGGCTAATCAAAATCTCGTGAAACTTTATCATTTGGCAATCGTCCCTTAAGAAGGCTCCAGGGAAGATGGGTACTTAGGGAAGCAGTAGTCAGGTAACCCGGAGTCCCTAGATCATCTCCGTACCGTGTAATCTTCACCTTAAGTCCTAAAGCAATCTTCATTGCCATTGACTAAGATTTAAAAAGAAAAAAAAAAAAAACACTAAGTAACCCTCTTAGTCTTAACCCTAGGGAAAGAATATGTTCAGAGAAAACTCACAGCAGAAATGCAAGCCCAGCTAGAAGAAAAAACAAACAAACAAAAAAACAGGTGACAATCTTCCACAATGGGCCAGCATCACAGAGATCCACAGAGAAGTTAGAGAAGTAGGGTGTCAGGTAAAAGCCCCTGATTCAGGGCAGCGGCTGCTCCAACTCAGTCCACCATGACCAGAAGAAAGAATCAGAACCCAAATGTTTCAAGTAGGGTCCACAGACCGGGAGTAGTAGAACCCAGGAGCCTGTCTGAAATGCACCATCTCCTCAACCCTAATTCCATGTATAACAGACTCCAAATAAAAATGTCCCCAGCTGTTCTGCATGCACATTAAGGTCTGAACTTATATCCAAATCACCAAGGCAAAAGAATTACATGAACCTATGTCAGCCAGAGTTTCTCCAAGTCCTTTCTTTCCTCTCCCCCTTTTCTGCCTCAGCTCCTAAGAGAATTTTCGGCCCTCTCCAGGGAGCAATGAAGAGGTAGATTTTTGTATTTACCTGGAAACTCATTCCTCCACAGAAGGAGAGAAGGAGCTAATCCAGTGGATTGGAAGTTATCAGTAGGTGGTAGTTAGGCTCTCAAAATAGGCTCTGTCTTCTTTCCTACCTGCCCACCCTCCTTTTTCTGCCTGGACTCACCCAGGGCTTTTGGCCTCTAACAAGTAGCACACCCCATAGCCCGCTGTGGGCAGAGCCATCTTGGCATTTTGGTCAAGCCAGGACCTCGGCTTACCTACACACTGAATCGGACAATGAAAGTGTGCTGATTAGCCATTCCTTAAGCCACTGCTTTAGTCCCCAATTACTAACTAGTTTGTGTCAATACCCTTTCCACCTAAACCATGGAGGCTGGGAAGGGCCAAAAACCCTCCATAGTCCAACCCTGCCTGGAAGCTAACATCAGCATCTCCTAATCCTATCTTCTTCAAATTCTTTAGTGTGGGACGATTAAATCTCAATCTTTTCTTTATAGAGATTCCAAACACCTAACAACTTTTTCTAACATTATACCAGATCTTCTTGAAATTTGAAATCCTAGTGATTCTAATAGAACAGAGCTATTAGGTGACTTATAAACTGACCTTGTCAGGTAACTCACTTGCTTGTCACCCTCTGCAGCTGCTTTTCCTAGAAGCAAAGGATTTCCTCAAAGGACAAGATAGGGGGTTGCCTCTACAATTAGTTCTACCAATTGACCACTTATATAAAGAATATCTGAATCACCAAGTTGAGCTTAGCCCATAATCCAACTCCATGAAGTTTGCACTGTTTTGTATCTTACTATTTTTCCTCTGCCTAAATGGAGACCTTTTCATGTTACCGTGTGTGTTGAGCTATACTATGCTATTCCCTTTTATAAATGTGCTGTAGTGTTTCAATCTACTTTAAATATCGAAGGCTATTTCACCCATGTTTTAACATCAACATTGAATTAACTGAGTCCCCATAAGTTCATTATAATTGTAGTGAAAATATCTGAACCAAAGGCAGAAACACGACAACTTCTGTAAGCAGCCCTCAGTAAGCTGAGGTTTCTAAAAAGCCCAGAAATAGGAATCGTGGAGATGGACCCCCTACTAACCTTAATCTTCAACAACCCACGGTGCTTCTTTAGTGGGTACACAGCAATCGACGTGGGTCCTAAAAATAAAGTCTTGCTCTTTGCTAATAAATCTGCATCAGTACTACTGATAATAGATATGTCAATAGAAATTGTGAATACCTTCCCCCTAACCAGCTCTGAACTATTTAAGTCTCACAGACTACATGTGTCGCTTCCAAAGTAGAGCTGAGTTATGTGGTAAAAACACTGTCCTCTCATGTAGTATCATTTACCCAACTTTGAATGGTCACATATGCTAGGATTTTGTCCTTTCTGACCAAGAATAAGGTCACTGGGGCCAATGACCTTGAGTCTTCCTACATGGCCCAATGCTAAGAGGTCACTAGCACAAATTAGTCCCTAGAAACCATGATCTCACTCCTACCCCTCCCAATCCACAGCTTCCTCCATGCTAAAAACAAGGAGAAACTTTCTAAGGTCAATACCCTAGGAGAGGGCTTATGACAATTCAATCACAGTCAAGGCTGGAGTCTAAACAACAGACCACCCACCTTTTCCATGAATACAGAACTTGTTACAGGAACAAAGAACCATGAATGCTTCGCTGGGCACCCAAGTAAGGACACAAACAGCCATCAATTTTGAAAAACGTCCCCGTGAATTAAGAAGTCCTGTACAACATGCATTCCAGACCAGCAGCCCACCAACCTTACCCATACCTCACTACTGATGGGAATTCGGTCAAAGGTGGCAGTGCTCAGAGGACAAGACGTGGGCTCCATCCTCAAATACTGCCAGTATTAACCCTGTAGAGGACTGTGTTAGAGCACCTGCTGTATGCCAGGTGCCCTTCACATACAAATGTCAATCCACAGAAAGTTGTGTGAAAATTAAGACAGGTAACGTACTGTCCTGCTCACAGCTCTCCACTGGTTCCTTACTTACATCAGAGTACAAGTCTAAAGGCTTACAGTGTCTTCTTCAATCTCTTTCATAAGTTTTCTATGGTTTCCATTAGATAGGTCTTTTACATCCTTGGTTAGGTTTACTCCTAGGTATTTGATGGTTTTTCGTGCAATCGTGAATGGAATCAGTTTCTTGATTTCTCTTTCGGCTGCTTCATTTTTGGTGTATAGAAATGCAACTGATTTCTGTACACTGATTTTGTACCCTGAAACTTTAATGAATTCATTGATCAGTTCTAGAAGGCTCCCTTATGACCCAGCAATAGCATTGCTGGGGATTTACCCAAGAGATACAGAAATGCTGATGCATAGGAGTACATGTACCCCGATGTTCATAGCAGCAATGTCAACAATAGCCAAAACATGGAAAGAGCCTAAATGTCCATCACCTGATGAGTGGATCAAGAAGATGTGGTATATAGACAGTGGAGTACTACATGGCAATGAGAAAGAATGAAATCTGGCCATTTGTAGCAAAGTGGATGGACCTTGAGGGTGTCATACTAAGCAAAATAAGCCAGGCAGAGAAGGACAGAAACTATATGTTTGCAGTCATAGGTCTAACAGGAAAACAGGAGAAACCTAATGGAGGACCAGGGGGAGCAGAAGAGCGAAAGAGTTGGGGAGAGAGAAGGATGCAAAACTTGAGAGACTATTGAATGCTGAAAATGAAATGAGAGTTGAAGGGGAAGGGGGAGGGGGGAAAAGATGTGGTGGTGGTGATGGTGAAGGGCACTTATGGGGAAGAGCACTGGGTGTTGTATGGAAAACAATTTGACAATAAAATATTATGGAAAGAAAATAAAGGCTTACAGTGGCTTCCAAGCTGTATGCAATCTGGCCTCTATCAACTCCAACATCCTCCTCCCTCAATTCAGCTCCAGCCACAGACTTCCTTGCTGTTCCTCAGAACTGCTAGGCCCATTACATCTCAGGCCTGGGCACCTATTGCTTTTGTCTAGAATGTTCTTCTGCCAGATAGCCATGTTGCCCGCTCCTGCACCTGCTTTGAGCCTTTGCCCAACTGTGAACTTCTCTACATAGCCTCCTCCACCACCCCTTTTGCCATTTCATATTTCCCTTCTCGGCTTCAGTTTTTCCTCCTGGCAAGTTTCTAGACACTGTTATCTCCGTCACTGTTCTGTAAGCTCTGTGTGGGCTAGGGCCAGCCCCCACCATCTGCTCTGGGTATCCCCAGCAGTTCGTAGGCACTCAAGTATTTGAGTGAATAAAATAATACTTACTCTCATTTTACATAAATGGGGTACATAATTGGTGAGATTAAGCAATTTTGCCAAGCATACCTTACTGAAAATTACCAGAGCTGTGACTTGATCCTAGATCTATGGGACTCCAAAGCAATGCTCTAAATCACCCTGCCTCTCTTCTGGAATCTGCTAAATGTGCTGTTTTTTAAGATTTTATTTTTAAGTAATCTCTACACCCAACATGAACCTACAACCCTGAGAGATCAAGAACTGCATGCTCTACTGAGCCAGAAGGCACCCTATACAGTTTTAATTCCCGTTAATGTACAGTATTACAGTAAATGTACAATATAGTAAGTCAACACTTCCATACATTATCCAGTGTTCATCACAAGTGCAGTCGTTAATCCCCCTCACCTCTTTAACCCATCCTCCCCCACCTACCGTCCCCTCTAATAACCATCTGTTTTCTATAGTTGAGTTTTTCTTGGTTTGTCTTTTTTTCCTTTTCTCATTGGTTTCTTATATTCCACATACATGTGAAATCGTATGGTATTTGTCTTTAACAGATTTCCACTTAGCATAAACTCTCTAGCTCCATCCATGTCATTGCAAATGGCAAGTGTCCATCAATTGATGAATAGGTAAAGATATGGTGTGTATATATGGGGGCACCTGGTTGGCTCAGTCAGGTTAGTGTCTGACTTTAGCTCAGGTCATGATCTCATGGTTTGTGCGTTCAAGCCCCGCATCAGGCTCTGTATTGACAGCTCAGAGCCTGAACCCTGCTTTGAATTCTGTGTCTCTCTCTGCCCCTCCCCTGCTCACACTCTCACTCTCAAAAATAAGTTTAAAAACACATACATATATAATGGCCTATTATTAAGCCATAAAAAAAGAATGACATCTTGCCATGAGGAATGTGCTTTTTTATCTCTAAACCTGGGTCACTTACACCAGCCAGTAACAAGCTATAAACGCAGAACCCTCCAGTACAAAGCCCACTGAAGATAGAAGGAATCAAGCTTTTATTCTACCAGTCAAGAATTCCAAAGATAGTTGTACTATGGATTGAGAAAAGTTTTTTAGGGCTATTAACCACCTGAAAAATCTCAATGTAGCATATGGATCAAAAAATATATTTAAGCCAACAACAGGGCTAATAGATGAAAGGTAAAAACACAACCGCAAACATGATTTCAGATTGGAAAAGGCCTTAACAGAAATACAGGAGAAAAACATCCTACACCGTAGTGCACTATAAACAGAATCTCAGCAGATAGGAGAGCTACTTGCAAATTCCCATAATACTGAGATTTCTTTTCAGGATTATGTTACATATTCCTTCTGGAAAGTTTGTTAAGGCTTTTATTCTTTAGGGGAGATCACTAAGGAAATGGCAAAATAAATGCAAAGAGAAATATTATTCAAATTCGATTAGTGCCAAGATTTCTAGAGTAGAAGGGGAAGCTGTGCCCTCTATCCTCAATCTCATTGGCCTCTCAAGCTTAACCATCACTAATTCGAAGGTATGAAGTGAGGCCAGCACTGAAGGTTTCCCTACTGCCATTTATAGTAACATTTCTTACTACAGATAAGCACCCGACTTCAAGATCATGATCTACACGAATAGGTAGAAAGGTCTTGTCCTCTCTGCGTGCCCCAGACCCAACCCTCCCGACAGATTTCCTCTTTCTCGCAAACCTATGTCCTCCGGGTTGAACTAGTGAAGACAACGCAGAAGAACCAGAGAACCACTAGAACCCCATCTTCAAGAGGTCAGTCCTAAGATCTAGATGAGGGTTACTTCTACTACCGCAGTGTGCACGATGGTTTGCGACTACCACCAGGGGTTAAGGTCCCTCTGTTCTCCGCAGTCTGTGCTAGTCAAGTTAGCTCATAAAGGTAAAACTAAGTTGACAAACTGAACATTAGAAGGGCAGTGTCGGAGTCTCAGCCTTTTCAGTCATTCCTTCAACCTTCTGGAAGGTTGCCTCTTACTACCTCATCTCTTCCTGTAAGGCAACACAAGCACACTTACCAGTCACCTGGAGACACATTCAAGGAGCACCTACAAGATGCTAGACAGACTCTAGGCACAGAGGTTCGAGTGGAGGAAGAGTCAAAGTCACGGCACTCATTAGAACTTATGAACAGTAGAGGGGACCGAAAATATCAGACACAGAGCCTGCCGCAAAGAAAAGCAAAGTGCGATGAGGGGCTTGAGAGCAACCCAAGTAAGGGAACCCAGAGGGCTGCTGGAGACGGAGAGCCTTCTCGGACTACTCTGGGGAGTGACAACTGCGAAAAGATGTAAGTGAGGAGGCAAGGCCTGTAAATACTGAGTTGGGGAGAGCATCCTAATAATGAAGAAACCAGAAGCTCCTTGCTAGAGGACCCGGGATGGGTCTAGGAGTCCACGTTTATAATAAACCAGCGCAGCACAGGTGCCCTCAGAGCCTCACTCAGAGACTCTGCTACAGAACAAACACGGAGGCCTCTGCACACAACATCGGCAACACTGATCCAAACTACAGCACCAACACAGACATCCCGTATCAAGAGGTAAAGATAGACAGGGGAACCTGGGTGGTTCAGTCAGTGAGGCCAGGTCATCATCTCAAGGTTTGTGGGTTCAAGGCCTACGTCGGGCTCTGTGCTGACAGCTCAGACTGGAGTCTGCTTCAGATTCTGTGTCTCCCTTGCTCTCTGCCCCTCCCCGACTCATTCTCTTTCAAAAAAGAAAAAGAAAACATTAAAGAAAAAAAGAAAGAGATAAAGATAGGTGGAGGGGCACCTGGCTGGCTCCATCAGTTGAGAGTTGCAAGCTCAGTTCCTGAGTTTGTGGCCCACATCAGGCTCTCTGCTGTCAGCACAGAGCCTGCTTCAGATGCTCTATCTCCACCCCGCCCCGGCTTGTACTTTCTCTCAAAACTAACACAAACATGGGGGGGGGGGGGAACAAAGATAGATAGTGGGCTTCACAGAAACCCTAACACCCACCAAACCAGGTTTGCACAGGCAGACACGGGGCAGGAACACTCATGCCCCAGGCCAGAAACTGCACGCTGCCTTCACCAGCCAAACACCCCCAGCCAGGTCTTCCTTGGAGCACCCGCTCTGTGTGGTACCTGACACGCCCCCCACCCCGTGAAAAACCCTACCTGCCCCCACTTAGCCACAGGCCCTGTGGTCCCCACACCCCATGTATATACTTCCATTAGAGGAATCAACCCCCCTCCCCCCACACACACACCACACTGCAGGTTTCTAAACTGGCACAAAATAGGAGCGCAGGAACTTCCTGTAAGGAGTAACAATGACTAATGACAATAAAAATCCCTATTGTAAAGAGGCGATGAAAACGAACCAACATCCAACACCTCGCCCCGGTGTAGCGGCTTTCTACTTCCACTACGATAAAGTTGTATTAAAACAAGCTGGGTCACTTATTTCAGTGTGATGCTTATTAATGCGATACAGTTGTCAAACCTCACACCCCCAAGCCTATCACCGACATTATACTTTCAAATCATTAAATTAAGGTTACATGGAAGTTCCATGACTGCTTATGAATAATGCACCATCGGAGACTTCCCCACCACCAGGATTCGATAGCTGTTTCCCAAAACAAGGGGGGGAGGGGAAGGAGAATGGCTTCAGTTGTGTCCCAGGCCCCCACCCCCAACCATCCACACTGAACATCCATTAACATTTTCTAAAGCTCCCATCCACAGTCTCCAAAAAAGTCTGCTCATCGCCTCTGTGGCCAGCCTGGCTCGGAAGCTCATGGCACAGAACTGTGAACAGAGCAGACCAAACACCTGTCCTCAGAAAAAGTTAACCTTCTGAAGCAATTTCAAATACTTTGGAGTAAAACCAGAAGCCTGATCTATTCTCCCAAGAGTCACTGACGCCTCCCCCACTAGGACAAATTTTGCCAGCTTTACTACAGGGCTCACCACGATTTGGATGTAGGGGACTACACTTCACGTTTGTGCTAAAGATCAGGGACAAGTGAACAGAGAAAAAGCTCATCAGTGGGCCATGGAACGCTGCTCTGATACGGTTTAATTATTCAAGTCCAAGAGCCGCTATTTCCTTTTCTTTATGACTGGACATCAAGTGTGGCCTTGTAATTATCAGGCTAGACAGGGAATTCTGATTTGTTTCCATATGTTAATAAGAGTATCCAAAAGAGCTGCGTGGCTGGTTCAGTCAGAGCATGCGACTCGATCTCAAGATCTTGAATTTGAGCCCCACGTTGGGGTTAGAGATTATAATAAAAAAAAATGATTTAAGAGTGTCCAAAAGAGCATCAGCTACCCAGAGATAGGTACTGCAGGGCCCATGAGGAAAGAAGTTGGTGCAAGGGTTTTAACAGGGCGGAATAGAGCAAGGAGCGGCTCCTAAGGCCCCCCCTCCCCACTTCCCTTCCAGGCTTTCATGGTTACCCTTTGATGAGAGCAGCTCAGGCTGCCGCTCTTATCTCCCAGGCATCTCAAATGCAATTTTAGCTTCAAGCACAGGAGAGTTTAGCTTTTGTCCAAAGCCTAAAGAGCTGCTAAAACCAATGAAAAAGAGAACACGCAATTAACTCATTTTATCGATTTCCAAAGTCCTGAGACTGAACAAATGGGAGCAGATTGCAAACGATTAAACTTCCGCCTCACAGCCCCATTTATATCATTAAAATCTATCTACCACCTGAGCTTGATCTCACGGTCCTTTGCCTCCTCGTTAAGGCATCCAGCAGGCCACTTCATTGGACTTGCTGTCAGCCTTATGAAATAGTGGCAGTAGGTCAATGTTAGCACCATTTTACAGATGAAGAAATCGAGGCACAGGTAAAAGGAAAAAGTGGGATTTGGTTCTCTCCTAAAAATATACTATGTTAATACTGAATTCATGGAAAATTTAGACAATGCACAAAACGTCAAGTCACAGCTGCCCGAAGAGGAAGGAAAACCCATGCCCCAACTACAGCCTAGACATCAGCTGGTGGACTCTCGGAAGCCTTGCGCCCATCCTGCAGTCCTTCTCAGTGGGTGCTGCCTGCGGGGCCACAAACCTCAGAGGGGAAACAGCAGCCTGGGCATCAGTGGGGAGGAGGGAAGGAGTGTGCCACCTGCTATGTTTTATAAACGGGCACTTGCAACTATGGAACTCGTTTCCATGAGGGATTATTTTCCCCCAAAACCTTAGTGCTTGGCACAAGGCATTACACTGTGACCAAGAAAACACAATGTGTTCAGGAAGAATGAATGCCAATGGCTGTCATTTAGACCAAAAAAACAGTCTTCTGAGGGCAGCCCATTCCATGAGCACGAAGCCAGGGAGGCAGAGGGGTCGGAGGAAGACAGAAGAGCAGCAGCCAGTCCTCTAGCCATCAAGTCCAGCGCAGTGGGGGGCCACAGCCCAGCCCTGGGAACAAACCGTCCCCCAGTCTGCTATCCTCCTCCTGGACTGGACAGGCTCTGGGGGCCGAACCACACGGGTTCAGTGCAGGCCGGGCTCTGAAGGTGGCACACCGATAGCAGAGCAGGGGCTTGACACTTCCTACCCATTTGACCCTGGGTAAGAGCCCAGAGGCCCAGATTCTGCGTTTGTAAAACTGAGATTCTAGAACACTCAAGCATTGCCCTTACAGGGTGATCCTAAGTGACTCAGTCATTATGTTTAAAGCAATTAGCATAAAGCCCAACAGAGAACATGTGCTTTATGTGTTAACTGTTACTAAACATAGTAAGGCTGTGGAGGACTTTTACCTTCAACTATCCATGGTAAAAGGGAAGGATATTACATTTCCAGACTATCACCGATCAATCCTTTTGGCAAATATGGTTTAAAAAAAAAAAGTCACTAGAAAAACCATGTGCTTCAAAGTCAAAGCAACAGCAAATTGCCTAACGTTTTTCTCGGGCAACTTCCAAACCTGCACTAGTTCTTCCCGGTCACCAAGATCTCACTCAGAAGGCCCAACGTGTGAAAGGGACCCAAACAATCCCCCAGAGCCCAGAGGGGCAGCTGGCTTCTAATTAAGAGGTAACTGAGGCCACAGGGAGAATCAGGTTTATGTAATAAACTTACATAACCTGTTCCCAATTCGGACATTTGTCTGAGCTGGGCGAGCATGTTCAAGTGTCAGCTGACTCCTTCAGAAGCCTCAACTCACACTGCCCCAGAGGGAAGCTGGCAAAGACCTGAAGGACCAGAACAGAACAAAGCGCGCATCCTTCTCCTTGAGGGGCTGGTGCCCCCGCACCTGGGAGCAAAGATGCACCTGTAAGGCTGAGAGGTGCTGGGAGACCAGAGCCGGCATTACACCAACAGGTGGAGGGTGTGCTTGCCTGGCTGCTTCCCAACGAGGCCCATGCTTTCCAAGATCTGGTTTGGGCGGAAAACCCTCCTTTTGCAGAAGATGCACACAGCTACCTGCCTACTTCTTTCTCCCCCCACAGGAAGCTCCCAGGCCCTGCAGAGAGTACTCTGAAAGTCATGGATGTAGCAGAGAAAGAAGCGAAGATCCAGGTTTCTCTCTGGGCTCTCCCAATAACAGGCAGTTTGGTCTTGAACAAGTCTTGTTCCTGCTCTAAGCCCTAGATTTCTGGACCTCGAGATTTACTATCAAGCTGTGGTGATGAAAACGGCATGGTACTGGCATCACAATGGACACTCGGGTCAACAGAACAGAAAACCCAAAAACGAACCCACAATTATATGGTCAATTAATCTTTGACAAAGCAGTAAAGAATATCCAATGGAAAAAAAGACAGTCTTCCTCATCAAATGGTGCTGGAAAAACTGGACAGCAACATGAAGAATGAAACAAAATGCTTTTACCATACACAAAAATACACTCAAAAATGGATGAAAGACCTAAATGTGAGACCTGAAACCACTGAAGTCTTTGATGAGAGCTCAGGCAGTAATTTCTCTTACATCAGCCATAGCAAGTTCTTCCTAGATAAGGCTCATAAGGCAAGGGAAACACAAGCAAAAATAAGCTGTTGGAACTCCCTTCTGCAAAGTGAAGGGGAAAAAAAACTAAGGCAACCTACAGAATTGGAGATATTTACAAATAACTTCTCTGATAAAGGGTTAGCATCCAAAATATGAAAGAACTCACAAAACTCAACAAATGAATAATACAGTTTAAAAAAATAGGCAAAAGACACAAATAGGTGTTTTTCCAAAGACAACACAGATGGCCAACAAACATGGAAAAAGATGCTCAGCGTCACTGATCATCAGGGAAATACAAATCAAAACTACAATGACGTATCACCTCACACTTGTCAGAACAGCTAAAATCAACACAAGAAACAGCAGACGCTGGCAAGGATGTGGTCAAAGGGGAACACTTCTGCACTGTTGGTGGGAATGCAAACTGGTGCAGCCACTCTGGAAAACAGTAGGGAGGTTCCTCACAGAGTTAAAATAGAACTACCCTATGACCCAGCAATCACGTTACCAGGTATTTATCCAAAGACTACAGCAACACTAAAACAAACAGGCACCCCTATGTTTATAGCAGTATCATTTACAATAGCCAAATTATGGAAGCAGTGTGAGTGTCCACCTAATTGATGAACGGATAAAAAAAAAAAAAAGATGTGGTACACACAAACCTGATTATTCAGCCATAAAGAATGAAATCTTGCCATTTGCAATGACATGGATGGAACCAGAGTATCCTGCTAAATGAAATGGAGAAAGACAAATACCATGATTCCATTCATACATGGAATTTAAGAAAACAAATGAGTTTAAAAAAAAAAAGGCAAACTAAACAGATTCTTTAGAGAATTGATGGTTACCAGAGGGGAGGTTGGTGGGGGATGGGTGAAATAGGTGATGGGGATTAAGGAGCACACCCATTAGGATGAGCACCAGATAATGCATGGAAGTGGTGAATCACTAGGTTGCACACCTGAAACTAATATTATACTGCATGTTAAAGAACCGGAATTTAAGAATTTTAAAATGCCCTTTCACCTGGATGACTCAGTTGGTTAAGCGTCCAACTCTTGGTTTCAGCTGTCACGATCTGTCCTGAGATCAAGCTCCAGCCTGTTTAATATTATCTCTCCCTCTGCTCCTCCTCAGCTCATGCACTCAGTCAAAAAAAAAAATCTCCATATAAATAAAATACCCTTTGTTAAGGCATATTTGAATATATTCTTTGGTCCCAATTTGGAAGTAAAAGAAAACAACATTGAAGAGAGAACGACTAACCAGTTCCTACAAAAAAAACAGTAAACTTCTACAACCAAGTCAAGGAGGACCTCAGGCTCCCCAAGCCTGCTCATGAATAAGATCTCGGGGCTTTTCTGCAGGGTCCTTCCAGAAAGAGCCAACATCCTATGCTTCTGCATAAGGCCAGTCTCCACAGTCCTGGAAAAGCACTTCCCACCGCACTCACCAATCAGGAACGGGTCGCCATGAGCTCTAAGCACAGGACACGAAACAACTCCGGAAGACATCAGTTAAGCACTTTGAAAAATAACTCTGGATTATAGAATTCTGCACACCATGCCACTGTCTCCTTTCTCACTGGGAGTCTGGTTTTCTTCCTGTCTAGAACTAGAACCTGTATTCTAGAAAAAGGAGGATTAATACCTAACCATTCCTTAGAGTCTGAAAAGCACAGGAAAAGCTCAAAGAAACAAGGCCATTACTTCCCATCTGCAGGGCCCAACCCCACCCAGCTGAGCAAGAGAAAGCAAGGATCCACTTGACGAATGCCCCAAGAGCTTCCCCACTTCATCTCCTAACTGCAGAGGATTTGGTTAACTAAAAACATCCTTTCCTCTTTCAGACCTCCTCCCTGCGTCAACCCTGGGCCCACAGAACCGGTCTCCGGGTTATGTAATTTCCTCACCATGTGCCACAACGTGCCATGCATCCAAGGGGTTTACAGTTCAGAACTGCAGCCACTTATGAAGGAACAAGAATTAGGGCTGCCCGTCCCATCTCCTCCTACACGGCCAGGTCTCACATGGAGAATAATGGATTCAAATGAATGACAGCCATACATTAGCATGCACTTAATGAAAATGGCCTTTTCGGGGCACCTGGGTGGCTCAGTCAATCAAGTATCAGACTCTTGATTTTGGCTCAAGGTCATATTCTCACAATTTCTGAGTTCCAGCCCCATGTTGGGCTCTGTGCTGACAATGCAGAACCTGCTTGGTTGGCATTCTCCCTCTCTGCCTTCCCCCAATCTCTCAAAAAATAAAGGTTAAAAAAAAATCTTTGTCACATCATTCTAACTCAATGAAATACAATCAACCTTTAAAAAAAAAAAATGCTGGAGCCCAGCTAGGAGGACCAACTGTCCCCACTTGTCCCAGATTTTCCCAGGTCAACAGTGAAAGCCTCTCATCCGGGATAATGTCAGTCCTAGAGAGACTAGGACTGCTGTTCATCCCCAGACCAACAGATCCTAGTCTACTGCTATAGGACAAACCCATAGGTAGAACCACGTTTCCAATCTGAATCCCCAAAAAACAATCTCACAAAGTTAAGACCTTTAGTAGTAACTTAAGACCATGGTCTCTGGGTGTGAGGAACACTCCAGGAATTGCTAAGAGCCCAGGCTAGTGGTTCCCATGCACGGCCATGTTTCAGAATCCCCTGGAGGGCAAGATTCTGATCCATAGGCCTGGCACCCATGCATTTGCATTTCCAATGAACTCCCAGGTGCCATTAATGCTGGTCACAGACCACCCCAGAGACAGTAATGGCCTAGGCCAATGCTCATCCACTAACTTGCTAACAAGGCTCGAGTCAACTATGGACCTCCTTGGGAAGCCCCTGACCTCTCTGGGCTGGTTTCTTCACCTGGAAGTGTACATGATCCCTACGCTGTCCTCAAACACGAGACTTACGAACAGTAATTCTCTGAAATCCAGCATGAGCAATAGGCTGAGAGACTTGTTAACACATATTCCTGGGCTCTTTCCCACGTAATACCAATTCGGCTGGTCTGAGGCGGGTCCAAAAGGCTGGATTCTAGCAAGCTCACCATGGACACTGATTCTGGTTAGCACGGCTCTACAACAAACAGGAGCCCTTGGACAATATTTATGCCAACTGTGAACATGGAGCCAAGTAGCAACTATGCCACAGGCACTTCACATCTTTCAACTTAATATTTTTTTTAATCCTCAAATTCTATTTTCTCTCCTCACTCATTACACCAACAGCTGCATTCCATCTCCCCAAACTTTTTGTCTGTGGATTCAGAGATTGCTGTCGCTGCAGATAGAGTAATCTCATGGGCCGGAGAAGTTCTCTGCTCAATGGTCCGCCTAGTTCCCATGACAGCACCAGAGAGAAAGCTCGGGCAGAAAGGACAATCTCTGCACTCTAAAGAGGAGGAGGGGCTAAAGTCTGGGATTGTGATGCCTCCCGTTTTGGTTTTCTTCTTCAATATGACTTTGGCTATTCGGGGTCTTTTGTGGTTCCATATGAATTAGCTGTCGTCATCAAGACAGTATGGTACTGGCACAAAAACAGACACATGGACCAATGGAATCGAATAGAGAACCCAGAACTGGACCCACAAGTATATGGCCAATTAATCTTTGACAAAGCAGGAAAGAGTGTCCAATGGAAAAAAGACAGCCTCTTCAACAGGTGGTGTTGGGAGAGCTGGACAGCAACATGTAGAAAAATGGAATT
>PISW01003580.1:0-201561 GCA_004023785.1 Mungos mungo | reverse complement strand
ACATGCACACACTCACAAACACACAGACACACACACTCACACACATGCACACACTCACACACAGACACACACACTCACACACAAAACACATACACACAGAAACACACAGACACACACACACACTCACACACATGCACACACTCACAAACACACACACACACTCACACACAAAACACATACACACAGACACACACACATTCACACACATGCACACACTCACAAACACACAGACACACACAAAACACATACACACAGAAACACACAGACACACACACACAAACACAACCCATGCACTCACACTCACACACACACTCACACACACAAACACACGCACACTCACACACACACATGCACACACTCACACTCACACACACACACACACAACTTGCATATGTTCTCATCTCATCTCATCTGTGATGGACTCATGTCATTATAACCCTCTCCCTCCCTCTCTCTCTCTCTCTCTCCCTCCCTCTCCCTCCCTCCCTCCCTCTCTCTCTCTCTACTACCTGGACCAATATGTTGGATTTCTAAACATCTCTTCATAGAATACAACAGAAATCCAAAAAAAAGGCAACATTTCTTTCCTTCTTACAAACGGTAATATGCTTTCCTTCTAGAAAAGATGAGACATTTCTAGGCCTCTGAGGCCGGATTGATGGAAACGTCCTGTGCTACCGTCAGCCCAGTGTTTCACATGTAGGAGTCAGGAAGTGGTTTTGATGGTGCAGCGGGAATGAAATTGATAACCGAAGCTCAGGATATGTGTAAATGAATCCGGGAATCTGCGCCTTTTCTACTCCCCGCAAACATAACGAACCGGATGCAGCCCGTCCCCCGATGAGCTCTGCTGTGCCTTCCCCAAGTCGGGGAGGAAGATGATTATTGCACTGCAAAGACCCAGGAGGGCAAAGATTCCAGCAGAGAGGACGCCTGCTATAATGTCACAGCTTTGGCTGAGAGAATGGATGGATGAATGAATGAGGGAATGGATGTGCGTCTGCCCTCCGAGAGCAGAATCTGGACAGTCGCCGCGGCCTGAGAGCAGTATCTGCCGATCCCAGCACCCAGCTCTCTCTCTCTCTCTCCCTCTCTTCGTCTCACTGGAGGCTTATGGATTTTACTGATTTTTCCCAAGAACCAGCTCTTGGTTTCATTGATTTTCTCTGTTGATTTCTGTTCTCAATTTTATTGATTTCTGCCCAACGCTGACAGCTGTTTCTCTTCTGCTAACTTCTGATTTAATTTACTCTCTTTCTAGTTCCCTTGGCTGGAAACTTAGATCTCTCTTCTCTTCTGATCCGTGTACTCAGCGCTCTATGTGTCCCCTAAACACCACTTTCATTACTCTCCACAGGTTTCAAAGCTTTTAATTTTTATTTAGCCCAAAATATATTCTAATTTCTCCTGAGATTTCTTCTCTGACTCATGTGTTTGTTAGAAATGTTTGTTTAATCACACATTTGGGGATTTTCCCATCATCTCTCTGATTTCTACGTTAATTCCGGGACGTCTTAAAGCAGACTCGGTACGATTTCTATCATTTAAATATGAGCATTTGTGTCTATGGCCTTGAATGTGTTCTTTCCTGCTCACCGATCCACGTGGGCTTGAGAAGGACGTGCGCTCTGCTGTTGCTGGAGAAGCAGTGTGTCGAAGTCACTTACCAGCGCCCAGCGCATGGCTGACCCCGTTGGCCACCGCTGCGTCCTTCCTGACTTCTGTCCGCTGGCTCCGACCCTTTCACACGGAGAGCGTTGAAACCCCCGGCCGTCATGGTGGGCCCACGGCGTCTCCCTGCAGCTCCGCTAGTTCTGCCCCGGGTGGTTGGATCCCCGTTGTCAGATGCGCACACACGTCGTGCCGCCCGGGAGAACTGGCCCGACGTGTTTACAGCTCCTGCTGCTTTGAAGTCTTCTCAGTCTGAAACTAACGTAGCCCTTCCGCCTTCTCTTGATCAGTGTTAACGAGATTTATTTTTCTCCATCATTTGCTTTTCATCTAAATGTGTTTTTATCTATAAAGTGGGTGTTTGTAGATGATGTATTGGTAGGTCCTCTCTTTTGATCCACCCAGACAATCTGTCTTTAATTGGTGCATTTAGACCACTAAGTTTCAGAGTGATTACTGATGTAGTTGGGTTTTATTATTTTAAATTTATTTGTTTATTCTTAGAGAGAGCGAGAGAGACAGAGAGAAAGGGAGAGAGAGCATCCCAAGCAAGCTCCGAACTGTCATTGCAGAGTCTGAGGCAGGGATCATGATCTGCGCAGAAATCGAGAGTTGGACTGTTAATTACCTGAGCCACCCAGGCCCCTCTATAGGTGGATTAAAAAAACATACTTGTTAGTGTCCCATGTTTTTTGTTCCTTTTTCTATCTTCAAGCTTTTTTGTATTCTTGACCCCTTTTGGAGTTTTAATGGAGTATTTTTTAATGATTTGTTTTTTTTTCTTTCTTAGCATATTGGTTATACTTATTTTACAAAAATTTTTAGAGGGGCACCTGTTGGCTCAATCATTTAAGTGCCTGACTCTTGATTTTGGCTCAGGTCATGATCTCCCAGTTTCTGAGTTAGAACCTTGTGTCGGGCTCTGTGCTGACAGCACAGAACCTGCTTGGGATTCTATGCCTCCTCTCTCGGCATTGTCTCTGGCTCTCTCAGAATAAATGAATAAACTTTAAAAGATAAAAATTTAAAAATATTTTAAAGTTTGCAATATACATTTACAGCTAATCCAATCAGTTTAAGACAACACTATGCCATTTCATGGGGAGTGTCGGCACATTATATGAACAAAATCATCCTAATTCCTCCCTCCATCCCTTGTATCATTTCTGTCATTTACTCTGTTTATACATGAGCATTCATATACACATAATATACAGAGGTATATGCGTAAGCATCCATAATCAGTTCCACTGTCTCTTTCCTTATTGAGAACAAACTATTATTTTTTTAGAGCAAAGATAGGAAAAATAAAAATCTCTCTTTTATCTTTGCTTATTCCTTCTTCAATGCTTGTCTTTATGTAGAACTAAGTTTCTGGTCTTTTTCTTTTCTTTTTCTTTTCTTTCTTTTAACACTTCTTGAAAGGCAGGTCTACTGGCAAACCCCAAACCAACAGATCAACATAAACCTGTTTTAGCCTGGCAGACTCTGTGAAATCCCTTTGAGAGGAGAAACCTGTCCCTCAGCTCATGGAAAATCCCTACAAGTGAGTTCATGGACAAATTGAAGGATACACGAAAATATTCAAGGCAAGAAGGAAAGCTAGAGGGAGAGAGAAGTGAGCAGTCTGAGCGCCTAGAGGCAGCGTGCGTTACATGCTTGAAGAGTTCAGGATGAGAAAAGATCCCATAAGATAAGCACAGAACATCATGAAATAAGAATCAGCAGGTTAGAAACAGAACAAAGAGGAATCCTGGAAAAATATGTGTATTCATGAGCCACCACATTCAGCATTTCAGAATGTTGCCGGGTCCTTTAGGAGGAAAGCTCTCGGACACCTTCCATCCCCGAGCTGTCGTGTTCCTGGGTGGCCCCGACGGAGACCCTAAACCTCGTGATTAAGGTTCCACAGCAGCTCGTTAGGGCCAGTTAACGGGGAAGGAGGACAGGCTGTCCGTTATAATTGAGGGGCACTCCGGTGAAGCCGAAATAGTAAATCTTTCCGTGAATAGATTCTTCCTTTACTTGACATCAACTTCACCCAATTTGGGAATGATGGGATGTCTTGAATTCTGATAATAGTCCCTAAGTGTAATTTCTCTTAAACACACTAACACCCATAGAACCGAACACTTCAGCTGGATGGACTTTACAGTGTATAAATTATATCTCAATGATGCTGTTTTAAAAAGGTGTATGTTCACACTTTGCCCTTTGCCCTCTAAAGATAAGGCTGCTGGTGCAGGAAAAGCATTTTAGAAGAATCTTAAAAACATGTATTGGGATAAAATAGAAATTCTCACTTGATTTTTAGAAATATGATGCTCTCAACAGTCCCGGTGATGCTGTGAAAGCAAACCTGAAAAGAGTTGTTTAAACATGTTAGTAGGTGGTCGGTAAATCAGATTTTCCTGCAGCTTTCTGAAAGTTTCTACAATAACTTGCACACTAAATGACTCATTTATAATCTCTGTGACGCACCACCGAGATTTCCCCTCTTTCTCCAACGCCACACACATCTTCCCAATGGACTTCCTGCATCTGGTTTTCGAGGCCAGTGAGTTGTTCAAACTGACTTACCGGCTTCCTTCATTTAGCACGACGCATTTGCAGGATCCTAATTTTTAAAAGATTAATTTATACTGTGTTTTTTTCAAAACTCCTCTCAGGTGTAACAATTCTCATTTTCTGACACTAAATAGAAATTGTACTAGCTCTGAAATATCATGAGTCACAACTGACTTTTTATAAAGACAAGATATTTTGGAGAGACTTACTTTGCACTTTGTATTTCCTCTCCCCCACACCATGTCAATGTTTTTTTAAATTTCACAAAAACATTCGTAGCTTGAAACATTGTTATTCTTCATTTAATTTTTTTAACGTTTATTCATTTTGGGGAGACAGAGCATGACTGGGGGAGGAGCAGAGAGAGAGGAAGACACAGAATTTGAAGCAGTCTCCAGGCTCTGAGCTGTCAGCCCAGAGCCCAACGTGGGGCTCAAACTCATGAACCATGAGATCATGACCTGAGCTGAAGTTGGACACTTAACCGACTGAGCCACCCGGGCGCCCCAAAACATTCCATTCTTGATTCAAGTTCAGGTTCGAGGCTGTAGAGACAGCTGCTGATCTCCAGAAATGAAAGGAAGAAAGGCTGCTGTCAGGCAGAGAGAAATGCTCCCACTGAAAAAAAGTCTTTGAAATGTTGAGCTCCCACTTATCATCTGCGAAAGGCCGCATGTCCAAGCCAACTCCAAGAATCAGTCCTGGAGAAACGAGATTGCTAGAAAGTGTTTCTATAGAATCTGAGATTTCTTTCTGCAGCACGTGCTCCTGTAGGTATTCTTGAGGCACTAAAGGTTACGTCCAAACACTTGGTGTATAGTTGTGTTACAGGGATTTTTTTTTTGAGGGACAGAGAGAGACAGTGTGAGCAGGGGAGGGTCAGAGAGAGAGGGAGAGACAGAATCTGAAGCAGCTCCAGGCTCTGAGCTAGCTGCCACACAGAGCCCGACACGGGGCTCAAACCCTCAAACTGTGAGATCATGACCTGAGCTGAAGCCGGACGCTTAACCGACTGAGCCACCCAGGCACCCCTGTATTACAGGTATTTGATTATAAGCTCTTTTAAAGAGAAACTAATTTAAGCAACTTTTGTATCCTTATAAGCACCCTTAGGATTTTTTTCTGGCGAACTCTAGCTTTCTGAAGATCTCTCTTTTGAAAGAACTGCTAAATTTATAAGATCATTGATTTTACAGAGTGTTAGTTATTCCACAAGGCTACTAAAAGTGCTATAATTCTATGAGTACATAATTTTGACAGAAAATTGCTTAAGGCTGCATAAAACTGTGTTACTTAGTTTCTTGTACCTGCTAAAATTATAAAGACAAAACCTGTCTGTGCCGTGTGATAATTATATCTCATGGTCCGGTAAGACTTCCGCTCTTTTCCAGGATGGACTTTGGGCCAATGACACCGAAGCTAAACGTGTGAACGGATCACCTCCAGTGTGTCCACTTGTGTGTGAACTATCAAGTGCATTTATGATTTTAAATAGTTAAATGCATCGTTGTCCGAACTTCTAAAGGACGGAATGTACTACTGCGCATGTGAGGTTTTCACTTGGAACAAATCCAGGAAAGTGTCTCCCCCAATCTCTTTAAAGAAAGGACCCCTTTCGGTATTAGTAGGTATCTAGTGACTTATATGTTTGATGGCTTGTGACTTCTAAGTGTCACTTTCTCGCCTCTGCAGGGATGGAAGATTAAAAATAAACCTGGCCCCCAGGGGCTCAGTCGGTGGGGCGTCCGACTTCGGCTCAGGCCATGATCTCATGGTCCATGGGTTCGCGCCCAGCGTCGGGCTCTGTGCTGACAGCTCAGCGCCTAGAGCTGCTTCCAATTCTCTGTGCCCCTCCCTGGCTTGTGTTTTCTCTTTCGCTCTCTCTCTCAAAAATGAATACACATTAAAATATATAAGCTATAGCTCTAGTGTACTTTACATTGAATTTTGAATATAGTTGACATATTACATATTCATATCATTTTTATATTATCGTGTAACGTCCTCGGGTGGTCTGCCACCAGACTGAAACGTTTTGAGAAAGTCATTCCTCAAACAACACCAGCAACCACAGTGACTGTGACTCATGATGAATATCAGATTGGCTAGTTAGACAGTCATTCTTACCGTCTTGTTTTCCACTTGGGATAAGTAATTGGTCTAATATATGGATTTAATTCACACTATTTTTAAGACTTTTTAGGAAAGTGGTCAAGGCGTGGAGCTTAGAACGAGAAGGGATACGAAGGC
Source organism: Mungos mungo (assembly GCA_004023785.1). NCBI lineage: Eukaryota > Metazoa > Chordata > Mammalia > Carnivora > Herpestidae > Mungos > Mungos mungo. The sequence goes on along the minus strand of PISW01003580.1, from coordinate 195,072 downwards.
CCTTCTGGAAAGGCTGCACGTATGGCCTGACATTTTAAACGTTCACGTGTAGAGTTTTCTTCTTTTAAAAACTGAGTTATAATTCAGCATCCTGGAGTTGTAAAGATTCCAGGAGAAAAATTATGGGCCTTATATTTAAAAAAAGGAAGAGAATACTTAATTTCTTTCCTTCTTTTCCCCTTTGCCTTCCCTCAGAGCACTCAGATTCTCACACCAAAACCAGTGACAGTACTAGTAACGGTAGAGCTGAGGTCCATTAAAGAGGCCGATCCTCTGTAACCGCCTTTTACTTCTTTTGTGAAGTGGACTGAACCCCAGGCCTGCTCGCTGCGGGCCCCGCTCGGGAGGGCGGACTGTGATTCATCAGCGTGTGCCCCGTTTACACCCACTCAAAGATTGTAAAGAGTTAGAGAGTTATTCACAGACTCTTGAGAGAATGTTTAATATTACTTACAGAGAGAGAGAGAGAGAGATCCATCAGTCTGTCGAGTTTGGAGAAAAAGCAGCATTTTATTTCAGAAATATAGGCCACGGAGCATGTTAAATATATTTTCCTAGAGCCCAAGTAACGGGACAGCGGCTTGCTGCCTGAGGGAGGAGGCCTCCGGGCGAGGGGACAGGGAGCTGACCGATGGGCTGCTCGCCCCCCGCACCCCTGCTCTGTCCGGCTCAGGAGCAGCGACGGGGCCGCAGGGGCGGAGGCCTCTTCCCGCGGGGCGTGGGGTCCGGGGCCACCCGAGCCGGTTCCGGCGGTGGATCGCGTGCTGCACGGCCGCCCGTCGGCGCGGGGCTCCGGACTCACTGTATCGGCCCCCGCGGGCCATGGGGACGGTGCCACTGGGCACCCTCCCCCCCGGGCCTGGCACGGGAGGTGACGTCAGCACGCTGCCCGGGGGCCAAGGCTCGTGAGGCTCGGCAGGGTGGAAGGAACGTGCCAAGGGACGTCCGGAGGACCCCAGCCCCTGACCCCCCTTCCTCCCGCTCCACGTGAGACAGAAACGTGGAAACACAAGTGTAACCCCGCCAGCCCCGCCGGCCCCGGAACTAGACCTCGGCGGGGCCGGTGCTCGGCGCCTGCTTCCTCCCGTTAAGGACAAGGCAGCCAGGACCCCCTGCAGCAGGTGCCCCCTCCGCCGTGCCCTGCTTCCCCTCCCCCAGAAGGCTATTCCAGGAGGATAATGCTTATCTCACATGATTTCACGTCTTCCTAAGACCCAATAAAAAACGTGAGAATCTAATTACCCCTGAATGAACTACTCTAACTTATTTAGGGAGAAAAATTGAATAAACCAGTACATTCTTTGGACTGAGTCATGTTGGTAAGTACAGTTATCCTTGATTTATGATACACTTGGAGCCAAACCATACTTATTACTTCAAGCTAAACACTAATATAATTCTGCTTTTATTCTCTAAGATGAAGGGGGAAAAACAAGTAAGAGTAACGTACTAAGAAAATTTCCATCAATAGGTTGGTATCTTGCCTACCTTTTTAATCCAAATCTTGAAGTCCACCTAAATGCAAATAGAATTTTACAAAAAAAATTCATATGGGAACAAAGTAATGCATTTTTAATGTAGCCAAACAAACCCAGCCCTTCTGAATTCCCTGCAAGTTTTCTGTGGCTTCCCAAATACTCTTACTTGTTCAGTAATCCATGTAACGAGCTTCCACTGAGCTCCCATAACTTGTTAGAAACACCCAGGGAATAACTGATTCGACTGTAGCTCTTAGCCAGTTTGTTTAGCGAAGGGTTAGAAACGGTGACTGCACGTAGTGGATTGTGGGGGGCAGAGGGGCCGTGCAGGTGTCACAGGACCGGGACTGTGGAGAAATGAACAGTCTCATCTCTGTCTAATTACTTTCTTTGAATATTCCATGACAAGTTGGAGGTAAATACATTAAAAAGATCTTCACTTCTCAGGCCACAGAGAATTTCTCAAGAAAACCAGTTAAAACTCAAGTTTAGCTTATAGGTGTGTCTAGCACCCAAAGTTGTTAAAGACTCTCTAAAACCATGAAATTGGATCTTGAGAAATGTCCGAAATGGAATGGAGGTATTTGTGAGTTAAGAAAAGATGTGTGTGCCCGCCCTGCTCACTTACCCACGCACCTACTGGTATTCACACCAATGCTTGAATTCTTGGGTCCCTGTGTCTGGCCTTGGTGACAACATCGGCCCTTTCTTTAGGAAAATTACCCTGCGCTGCTCTGGGGACAAACTCAGCAAAGTAGAATATAAGAGGGAAAGTAAGTTACCAGTTCGGAACTGTGTCCCGGAGAGGACAGGACCGAGGAGGGACGCAGTTCACGCTGACCGTGCAGGCGGCTGGCCACCCGCACCAAGGCCCCTGTATCCTAACATTTCAAGCGTGTCACACGTTTACACTTTCTAGCTGCCCATGGAGTCACCCTAGTGTGTTGGCATGTGTACGTGCATGGGTTCGTGCACACACACGTTCTGGGGCCCCGTCCGTGGAGAGGCTGAGACAGCCCAGGGCAACGAGCCCTCCTAACACCCAGGTCTTGGATCCTGGAGAAATGGATGGTTGTAGAACTGGGGCAGGAAGCGTTCAAAATGATGTGGGAGCACACTAGTTCCAGAGTGCAAGGAAGCGTTCAACACACACACACACACACACAGTCATGCCGTTTGTCAGAGACACACGGGCCGGTTGAAGAGCTCTGGATAAGCAAGTGTGGACAGTTTGAGCAGGAAACTCAGCTGACATCAGACTATAATGCAATGTATGAAGTGAACACCCGTGCGTCCACACCGATACAAGGAAATGATGGAATGAGTGACTGAAGCAGAGATTCTACAAATCCTCGTGCAGAAGAGTCCAAAATGGTTCAGGTGCACGTGCCAGGCCCGGGAAGGCGGGAGCATAAACCCCACCTCTGGCTGTGCCTGCGCAGAGTGATGTGCTGCTTCTCAAGAGAACATATGGGGAGGAGGAAAACGAGTGACTTGACCATAAAGAAACTTGGAAAAGAGCCAACAATCCACGTTGACGTTGTCAGGATGAGTCACCTGCTGGCAGGCACCCCCGCTGTGACGCTCGGAGAGGGACATGTCGCCTCCCAGGTTAGGGGAGGGGGTGCACGTTAGTGCCCCCGACGTGTGTTGGAGAGTTACAATGCTGTGAGGACAGAATACAGGACAGGGAGAGCATACGCCAGGGAGTGTGAGCTTCTCTGGAATAAAATGAGTCTTTCTTGAGACGTGAGAGATGAGCCGCGACCCGACCTCCAGGAAGCGAACTCTGGGCAGCGTTTCTCAGCGCGGTCCGTGGACCCGCCGCGGCAGCATCACGCAGAACCCGTCAGACGTGCAGACTCTCAGACCTCACCCTAGACTTACAGAATCTGCAACTCAGACGGGGGCCAGCATCCTGGGTCCTAGCAACCTGGTGATTCAGGTGCAAGGCAAAGTCTAGGCCCCACTGGCTTTGGTGAAGAGCCTGAGGTCAGGGTGGGCAGCGGCACAGGGAACAGGTGCATGTGGTGCTAAGTCAGAATGAGGGGTTCAACCGGCTCCTAGAAAGGATGAAAAGGACAACACAGAGATGCAGAGAGAAAACGAAGGCTGAGGCAGGAGGGCCGCATCTGTCAGGGCCCCGTAGCCAGGTCCAGACTATGGGTTTACTATAGGAATAAGAGGAAATTCAAGGGGGAGGGTGGATAGGTGACGGCATTCTTTTTGGTGGCGATGATATTTTAAAAGAAGGAATGAAAGCCAAATTATTAATTCCTTTCTTAAGAAATATTGTTTTGAAATCCGAATATTCTTACACCTTTCTGTAGATACTGTTTGTTGTACGCACACATGAAACCTCTTCAGAATATTTGGTAATATCCGCCCACAGGCAGAGCCTACACGACCTGACATGGGCATTTGAATCGGGCAGCTCTCTACTTCCTGTTCAACACAGCAAACAGAGAGAGGGAGGCGACATGCTTTTCAGGACCCAGGGCTGAGTCATCCTCCTGTTTGTGATGACTTACTGTGCACTCTGTTTATTTTTAAATGCTGAACACTCATCTGTCAGAAAGAAAATTAAAAAGAAACTTCTCATTAGATTGAAATCAGGCATTTAATTTCAGGATGCCCTAGTTTTATAATTAAAATAGCAAAATCCAATGACGAGCACAAGAAAATAAGCAACTGTTTTGCAGCTGAGGGGGCTCACGGGGAAGGCGATGCGGGTTTGGTTCCCAAAAGTGTCTTCACGTGTCTGCAATCCGAAGGGAAACAGTAACCTCAGTCATTACTCCGTGGAGTTAATTCACTGAATTTGTGAGTGCTTGGAAATTTTAATTTGTTATTTTACTATTCTACTACATGCGCACACACACACACACACACACACACACACACACAATTACATATATATAATTTGTCCTTGGAATCCATATCAACTATTTGAGCTGGAAAGGAACTTTCTCTCATTCCAATCTTCTTACTCCCCACCCACCAGATAGAGTGAATTAAATATTGTATGAAAATATGAAATAATTTAAAATTTTATGCACATGCAGTGTTATATACCCAAAGTTGACAGAAATTTTGCATATGATATTTTTAATTTAACATGTTAAAACACAAATAACTTAAAAATCTGTTAGTTACAAATGGCTTCCTGTCCCTTCCTTTAGAAGTAACACACCATCACAGCCTGGATGTATGTGTCCCAGAAGCCCTTTCCTCGGCCGGCGGGAGGGCAGAGGGGCCCAGGGAAGAGACGGATGCCACACACTTCAGAAATCCTGCGTGGCTCCCAGTTCACTGGAGAGACTCGGATTTGGCAACTACAATGCAAATATCTCTTGTACTATGTATCATATTCAATTTTTTTTTTTTTGAGAGAGTGAGAGAGCGAGAGAGCGGGAAGGGACAGAGAGAGAGGGAGAGAGAGTCTCAAACAGGCTCCATGCTGCCACACAGAGCCTGATGCAGGACTCAGTCTCATGAAACTGTGAGATCGTGATCTGAGCTGAAATCCAGAGTCTGACCCATATTCACAACATTTTCTAAACTAGAAAAATGAGTGGTCATATCAGACACACAAGAGATCTTTCTGAAAGGATGTCTCCTTTTGTCGAGAGGTGGTTTCTGAGTTTGTCGTTGGAGTTTCGTTCTTCCCTTGGGTCTTCACATGGAGGAGAGAGGGAGGGGATGGGTGAGGGGCAGGGAAGAGAGAGAGAGAGAGATCTGCCTCTTATCAGAAGGCTCTGATCCTATTGCATGAAAGCCCACCCTTCGGACCTCATTCTAGACCCTCACACCAGAGGTTAGAGCTTTGACGAGCGAACTGGGGGAGACGATTCCAGCAGCAGCAGCCCCGGGCCCTCTGAGTGGGCGTGTCTGACACCAGACTCTCCGAGGGCAGGACAGTCGGGACCAGGCTCTGCCTTGCTGGCTTCACAGAGTAGTAGGGAAGAAAGAACAGAGCACAAATCTGCTTGGCAGCCACGGCGCGAGACCGGTGATAAGCTTGAAATGTGTCACATTCTACAGTTTGTCATTGTAACAGCAGACGTTACACAGCATGTCCAGAGGATCCCCGTCTGTGTGGAATCTGAAGATGAGGGAGGGACATGGAGTCGGTTTGCTTATATCAAATGAGCAAGAAGGAAGCTCAGAACGTTCAGGACAAAGTGGGCGCCTCATTTATGTGTGTTTTGGGGTCGTGTCTCTAACCCTGAGAGGCACGTGGCCTCTCAGATTTTCTCTTCCTGAAATCCAGGCACAGGTCCACCCACGAACCAGGAACGTGAGTTCACGAGTGCCGTCTGAGGAGACTTGCCATCCCCCAAATCCCAGAACACAGAGAGCCGTGCCCCGAAGCCATCAGGCGTGTTGCCCCAGACCCGAGCCTAGATCGGCACCAACTCTCCGTCCTAAGAATTACACCCTTAAAGTAATAACTGGTCATCTTGCCAATCAGATGACATTTTTCTCCTCAAATGGATCCACTTACAGTGAGGAAGGCGTTGCCAACTTTTCTTGCCAAGGGCGTTTGGTTTTTTATATCACAAGAGATACTTCACTCACCGATGAGGTTATTCCTCTATTTAAAGGTATTAATTAAATGTCCATTATGTGAAGGGTGCTCTGTTCATTACACCCTGGTCACGAAGGCAGTGTTGACTTCCTCTCTAAATTAACAACCTACCAGGGAAGAAAATGCACACACAACTTACATACACCAAAGGAGATGAATGAAGGGAAAGAGGAAGGAAGGAAAGGAAGGAGGGAAGGAAAGAGGAATAAAAGGAAGAGGAAGGAAGGGGCCAGGAGGAAGGTACATTCTTTAAATACCATCTGAAGGCCCCTGGACAGGAGCAGAATAATACCCTTCACCTTGTAGCAGAAAGGCCCCTGGTGGGAAGGCACACGGTAGATATCGCGGGTCACTGGCTACCTAACGCTTTGCGCACAGAGGTGCGTTAGCGGGTGCATTACCGGGCTCCTTTGAAAGTGTTATGCTTGCAGGTTTATATTTCTCTGCTTTTACGAGCATCACAGTGGAACTGATGTCATATCCAGAATTCCAGTAGGGTGCAAAGCAGTGTCCAAGGGTCGTACTTGTTTTTAAAGAAGTGCTCCGTAGAACTGAGTCACAGGGAGCACTGACACATGGTTTGGTGATTTGGTGAAAAGAGCGATTGAAGACGTTTTTTCACGGCCTTCCGAATTCTGGGTTAGCACTGAGATGCAACTCCATGGCCAGGAGGGCGTAACCGTCCCCCTTCCCTTTCATCTAATAATTCTCTCAGGGCTGAACAAACCTTTGAACCTCTATTAGAAGAGTCACATTTCTCCTCTAGATTAAACATAAACAATTAGGATTGAGCTGTTACCGCATGGAATTTTAGTAATTTTACAAGTGTGTTATTTAAGATGCCTAGCTCTTAGCTCTGTTTGGGTTTGAGGTCAGGAATGCGACCCAATGGTGGGACAGCCCAATTCGATGGGAAGAGTGATGTAACACGCAGCAAAAGCACAAATAAAATCAATTTCAAACTTAATGTTAGCATTGCTCGAATGATCAGAGTAACATATCATTCAACATGAATGCGGTTGAGGGATGGATGTCCCGCTCCTTTCGGGTCACCAGCCAGGCCGCTGTCCGAGAGGTCAGCTTCCAGACACCCCTCCCTGGGCGGCACCTGTGCCTCGGCCCCCTTGTCCTTAAATAGCACTTCTGCCGGGGACACCTCCCTGCTTGTGAGAGCCCCGGAGAGGAGGCCATCTCCCCACCTCACAGCTGTCCACGTCACATCGTGATTCGGGGAGAAGAGACGCGTCCGACCACGGAATCGGCTCCTTCCCAGCTTCCCCCACAGAACTACCAGCAGAATCGTTATTTTTCAGTGATGCTTGTAGAGTGGACTTTCTCTTTGAGAAAGAAGAGAATTTCCGCATCCCGATCCAAGGCAAGCACAGGACAAACCCGATGTCAGTGCAGGCGCGCCGCTTGTTACGTTCACAAATACACAAAAACGTGCCCGGTGGGGTAAGCAGCCTCCTGCCCGAGGGCTCCCAGAGTGTAAATGGACGGAGGCTCCATCCCTGGGGGCCCCACAATGCATTTTACTTGGGGCACAATCCCAGGCAGCGCCCACTGTCAAAGCAGAGTTTGGGCCTCTGCTTGAGATCAGCAGGGGGTCCCCACTCATGACTCGTCTGAAGTTCAGAGGTCACTCCCCAGCCTCTGAGTCTTCAGAGGCCGAGACCAGAGCTTTTTGTAAATGAGCTTAGGTATTTCCTGTATGTGTCTTCTAATTACGGTGACTAAGGATTAAACTGATGTCATCAGGATCCGGAACCTTTAGACTGTTCTTGACCTCGGGGAGGCTGATGCTCATCCCGTGACCTCTGACCCCTGAGCGATCCGCCAGGTGGCTAAGCACCTGCACACAGGTAGAGAAGGGCCTCTCACCGTTGCCAGGACACTTGGACACCGGCCCATGTGACGCTGAAGCTGTGAGACCTTCTGCATCACTGTGTCACCCCTGTGGAATGGGAACACGGAGGGAAATGGAGCCCCACCCAGGCGTTCCCTACAGTGGAGCACGGACCCCGGGGGGCCACGCGGTAGTCTTTTCCCTGGTCCCAAGTGTGTGCTTGACAATTAACCCAAGCCTGTCACCGATTCCTGTTTGGAAGGTTAAATGAAAACTGCTCAGATGTCCCTGTGCTGACCAAGAGAGTGGATCAGAGACAACACTGTGCCCTAAACCGTCTACAGCATGCAGGACAGTGGCCTCCTGCTCTGTTTCATTCACCTGCTGCCCCGGGCACAGACCGGAGACAGCCTGAGGACTCATGTGGCCACCCGGTCCCCCCTGTAATGTTCCAGATGTGGAGTGTCTGCTGGCGCGGGTTCTCCTGGCCTCAGACGCACGTGGCGTGTGGCCACCGGTCTGGCATCTACGTGCTCTTTTCCTTCTCCATCAGGAAGAAAGTCAGGGGCAGCTTGAGTTCTCTGGGAACAGAGCCAGCACAGAGCCGGGCTGTGGTCTCTGACTCAGCCCACGGGGACCTGGGTCAGCTGGACATCAACCAGGGCATTGAGGGCATCATGCTATTTGGACCAGATGAGCATGGAGTGGCTGGTGCCCAGGTGTCTCTGTGGGACGTGCCCCTCAGAGGGTGTGAGCTAAGGCTTACAAAAACATGGGGGCCACCACATCAGTGCAGTGACAAGGAGGCCACAGGCCAGGGAGGGGGGACCCCCCTTCAATGTGATAGACACCTCTTGCCATCTGTGACCGCGAAGAAGGGGAGTAACCCTGGATGTCCTGGTTCTGGAGGCGGAATGGTCCCCTGTGAGGAACATTCCTTCGGCGTATAACCAGGAGAGAAGCAAGGCCGCCAGCGTGCGTGGGAGCAGGGCCCTGTCACCGGGGCCATATGACCTGGGAGACACCACGCGTTATGGGGTCTGTTCTGGGAAGAGTTCACCGAGAACCCGGAGGGGACAGTCACAGCCCGGGCGCGGGAGGAAGGCCACGCCCCCCGCCGTGGAGAGCGCCGCCCCCATGGAGAAACAGCTTGGCCCCTATAGGCCCCACCAGCGGTGAAGCCCAGGACCACAGCCACCAAGAGGCCATGCGACCTGAAGGGCCAGCCTTGCGTGGACTCTGTCGGCTCCACTGAGCTGTGGGGTCTAAACATGCTACAGTCCCTCTACTGTGCAGGACAGGACAAGTCTACCACCTTTTCATCTTGATTTTGTTTCCTTGATTTCCACATTTGTCTGAGACCATTTTTCACACAGAAGCCTCCTGTGTCCCTGTCACCTACAGCGCTCCCCGCCAAGCCTTTTCTCAGTTCCCTGTAAAATAACGAAGGTGATTTAGAAATGCTTCTGCAACAGGGGCACCTGGGTGCCTCAGTCGGCTAAGCATCCATCATCAGCTCAGGTCATGATCTCTCTGTTTCTGGGTTTGAACCCCGCGTAGGGCTCTGTGCTGAGAGCTCAGAGCCTGGAGCCTGTTTAGATTCCGCATCTCCCTCTCTGTCTCTGCCCCTCCCGCACTCGTGCTGTCTCTGTCTCTCAAAAATAAATAAACATTAAAAAAATTTTTTTAAATGCTTCTGTAATAGATACATAGAGTGTTTTGGGTGAGGGGATGTAGGTAGTTGGAATTCAGACAGAAAAAGATTTGACCGTCAGGCATTACTTAGAAAATTCCAGTTGGCCTCAAAGTCTATGAATTATTGGGTTCTGGTTTCATGGAAATTTTACTAACAAAGAAGACAGAAGTTTTGACATTCTTAGGAATGGTGCTATGCAATTCAAATATGATTTTAATGTCAAAGTATTAAATCCTGATAGTTCTTCTCCTGGACACTAAAGTCACCCACGAAAGGACAGGGATGTTGTCGGGAACATCAGAGTGTCTGTATGTCTTCAAAGTGAACAGATGAGAGAAGAAAAATCTAGTTTTATAATATGTATCCCATGTGCACACACATCACACACATTCCTAGGAGTCTTGACATGTGGCCCATCTGTCCTGTGTCCTAACAGGGTTGCGTCCACCTTTCACTGGAAGAAATGGCTGCTCAGATGTACGCACTTAGGGGTTTAATCTCGTAAAAGGCAGAAGGTTTGTGTGAGCTGAAGGGAAACCAGAATATTCTCCTCGAACAGGTTACGTACACCCTAAGCTCCCAGCTCGGAATTCGTTCGTCAGAAGTGCCCTTTCTTCAGTGTCCCTCCTACAAGCTTTATTTCTGTCTGTGATTAAAGCCGTTTAAAATTCAATTTTACTCTTTCCTGTCACACGAATTTATTTACTATGCGTTGAGTTCTATTTGCTCTCTTCATGTTTCCTCTCCATTTGCTGTGTTTCAAGGGACAAAAAGTTGTCCTATTTTTTTTAAGTGTGTTTAGTTACTTTGAGAAACAGAGCAAGGGGGGGTGTGGAGGCAGAGAGAGAGGGAGAGAGAGAATCACAAGCAGGCTCTGGGATTTCAGTGCAGAGCCTGATTTGGGGCTTGAACGTAATCATTTCCTGAGCTGACACTTGAATTAGATACTTAACTGGCTGAGTCCCCCAGGTGCCCCTGTTTTCTGATTTTTTTAAATTTATTTTTATTTATTTTTTAATGTTTATTTTTGAGAGAGAGAGAGAGAGAGAGAGAGAGAGAGAGAGAGGCAGCACAGTTTGGGAGGGGCAGAGAGACACACAGAATCTGAAGCAGCTCCAGGGTCTGAGCTGGCAGCACACAGCCTGACGTGGGGCTCAAACTCACAAACCACGAAATCATGACCTGAGCCGAAGTCAGACACTCAACTGACGGAGCCCCCAGACACCCCTGGTTTTTAACATAGTCTCTTCGTCGGCCTCACGGGTCCTGGAAGATGGACTTGTGCTTTTGAACGATCACCTTCTTACCTCCACTGGAGGTTCCAGTCCTACACGTCCTCTATCCAGCCCTCTTCCCGAGCCTCAGCTTCCCAGGGGCAAAGGGTGGGAAGAGCAGGGGGGCACAGGGAGGGAATGGCTGTGAAGCGCCTGTGGCCTGTGTGGTGGCCGCCGAGGGCTCGGAGCAGGGCAGGCCTTGTGGGGACTCAGGAAAATGCCGTCACACTTACACACCTACTTCCACAAAGTTGATCTCTCCTGGTGGGAAGGAGAGGAGACAAAGCCGAAGACAAACATCTCTGAAGGAGAAAGATCTTTCACATGACCGGTCTCGTTGTCTCCGTTTCACTTCGAGAACGACTGTAGAGATGGGCCCCTTTCCACCGGGGCGGGGGGTCACGATGATTCCTTCTTCCTTCTTCACGTAAGCTCGGCTTCCGAGAGAGGCAGCCTCACATCTTATTCTAACACTCTCCAAAATGTATCAAATGATATTTGAGTAAAATTTGTTAGTGTTTTTTAAATGTTTGTTTATTGAGAGAGAGAGAGAGAGAGAGAGAGAGAGAGAGAGGCAGAGAGAAGGAGAGAGAGAGAGTGTCCAGCAGGCTCCTGGCTGCAGGTGCGGGGCCCCACACGGGCCTCCATCTCCAGAACCCGGAGATCAACAGCCAGATGCTTAAATGACTGAGCCACCCAGGCGCCCCAGTGTTTGTTTTTTTTTCTTTTCCCATAATAGTTTATTCTCAAATTGGTTTCCATACAACACCCAGTGCTCTTCCCCACAAGTGCCCTCCTCCATCACCACCACCTCTTTTCCCCCTCCCCCTTCCCCTTCAACCCTCAGTTCGTTTTCAGTATTCAATAGTCTCTCAAGTTTTGTGTCCCTCTCTCTCCCCAACTCTCTCTCCCTCCTCCGCTCTCCCTGGTTCTCCATTAGGTTTCTCCTGTTTTGTTTTGTTTTAAGGATCTTTCTAGAGACTATCCTCACAGTGGGACCCACAGTGTTAAGTTGACCCAAACCTCCAGACTCCATTTCCTCAGTTCCCAAGAACATTTGTGTAGTCACTGGGCCAAGGGGTGTAAGTCACACTTTCCCAATAGTTGGGTTTCCTGGGCTGGTCAGGACGACGTCTTGTCTAAGTGGGAGATGCGGCTGATTTTCGGAATGGAGTTGAACATTCCTGCGGACTGAAGAGTAACTGCTTCACAGAAAGTTATCAGCTCGACGCATGAGGAATTAGGTAGAATGTTGGGGCGCCTCGGTGGTTCCGTCAGTTCGGTGTCCGACTTCAGCTCCCAGTTGGTGGGTTCAAGCCCTGCATCGTGCTCCATGCAGACAGTGTGGAGCCTGCTTGGGATTCTCTGTTTCCCTCTCCTGCTCTTCCTCTGCCTATTCTCTCTCTCTCTCTCAAAAATAAATAAACTACAAAAAAAAAAAAGAATTATATAAAACATCAATAAACAATAAAATAAATCTCCCGATTGGACCTGGAGAATTCGTAGGGGCTTCGATGAACTGAAATGCCAGAGATGTGAGGAGCTTGGCTTCTCCTTTTGTTAGTTACCTCTGGACACCTGGAAGCGTGAAGAAGATGTTTCACGTGGGAGCCAGTGGACCCCCATGTTTTCTAAGTGGAGGAATCAACATGGTCATGACTCAAATGGTGTTTGTGCCGATTCTGTGCAGGTGGCTCTTGGCAGGACAGTGGATTTCTCTCCTGGGAATCTGCGCACAGACAGCGCCAACTCTGACCTGCGCTGAACTTTGACCCGCGTGGAACCTGCTGCAAACGCACTCGGCTGGGGCCAATGACGTGATGGGGGCATTCCACGAGGCGCCCAGAAATGGAAAATATGCTGTGTTCAAAATATAATAGCTCTCATTTTTGAGAAACTTTCAAAGTGAAAGGCTGGATGTTTTCTTTTCTGAAGCAAAGAAACAGTTCTCTCCAAATTTTAGTTTCACTTAATAGATTTGGTTTTTGGCTTAGTAATAGAGCTAAAAAAAGGTCTGGATTGTTTGTTCTCTTAATGGGTGTGTTCAAAAAAGCTGTACACACTGTATCTTTTTTTTCACTATGTGATGTCAAGGCATTTTCATTATTTACTATAAAATGTGACAGCACATCCTGAGTTGAATAGCCTCTAGGTTACATGACAACTGTGACTGCGCATTTGTCTTCTCCCCCTACCAAATGAAAGTATTTGTCGGAAACTTAATGTGTCTTCTACAAAATGGAAAACTATTTTTGCTAGAATTTACAAAAGCATTATTAATTCATGCTTTCTAGGCTCACCTAGAGATTCATTCGATCAAATATTCTAAGGGGATTCTACCAACTTCCTTTCTGGGCTCCGTCTCCTCATCCAAGGTGGCCTCCAAGGAGCCTCTCTGCACCCACACCCTACACCCCTACTTTCAACGGCTTGACCCCGTGATTGTTTTGATGTGGGCAGTGACAGAACACTGATCTCCTGTTCGAGCAGGTCGGAAGACTTTTCTCCACGAAGAACGTTCGGTAGGAAGCGAGGGTACCCTGGATCCAGGGCAGGGGGGCTCACCATCATTCTGCAGTCAGGATTTGGGATAGATCATTTCATTTTAATGAAGAATTTTAGCTTCTTAACAAAAAATATCGCTTCTTATCAGCCAAGTCTGGGCTAATGAGGGAGGGCGTCGTTTTGGGTCTATTTCCTGAATTCCTCGCGTTTGTATTCTTCACGTCTTCTCTCAGCCACTTGCATAAACTCAGTTAGACCCTGGATATCGGCCTATGGGAGTTGGAAGAATCGTGCAGCTATGAATTTTGCTGTGATTTAAGTAACCCTGTTTAAATACAAACCAGAGAGATGCATGGTCTAAGTGTGGTCGGCTCTTTCTGCTCTTCTCCCGGCGACACGTGGCTCGCCTCTGCCCGTCGCTGGCCGTGACTCATGCATGTAGGTTCCTATCATTGCCAACAGAAGTTCAGTGTTGGAAAAACAGACAAACATAACGATAAATTATTCTTTACATAAGTAAGGAAAGATTTTTGTAATGTGATTATATCACCTAAATGGATTCAGATGCATTGTGCTATTTTAACAGTGAAAAATTAGTAGCCTTTGGTCTGCTTCTCAGGAAAACAAATTGTTGGCATAGCATGTGGGTATGACATGATTATATGTCATAGAAGGAGACGGACTCGTCCATATCGAGCTGTTTTCACCGATGAACTACTTCAAGCACACAATCATCTCTTCTTAATGACCGAGTGTCATAAACAAAGCAGTTCATGAGTATAATTCATCGTGATGCTGCATTTAATGTAACGCAGTAAAAGAAATTGAGTGCGCTGCTGTGGAGACACATCTGACAGCTTGAGATATTAATCCAAAGCCCTCGGTCACGGTGATTAATTGAAAAACATGGATGAGATGTTATTGAACATTTTTTTATGAAATGCATTATGAATAGAAAAATATCTTAGATCATTTCTTGCAGCTAAAAAACAATTTATAATGACACGTATTGATTTTATTCTGTAAATATTTCTGCTTGACTGATGATTCTAATCACGCAGGGCACTGAGGTTTGTCAGTTGGTGAGGGTAAGCCCAAGCAACAGCATACTTAAAGTTGCCTTGTTTACTGGGGTTGTTTTAGAAATAAAGTGAGAAAGAAAAGACAAAGTGGAGATGTCTTTTGAAGAATTGTACCCTTTGCTTGGAATTCTTACTTGGCTTTACCATGAGGCACATATCAGTCAGATTTTGGAAAGCTGTTCAAGTCTGCACCTTTCTGAATCTGTAATTTTCTGTGCGGTGGAGACCATTTGTTAGAATAAAGCACCACCCACGCCCGGATTCCCAGCGAGGGATGTGCTGCGCGGTTACAGTGATAAGCATTCAGGACTGAAGCACGCTTCTTGCATGGGGTTAGTGATGCTTCCCTCCTCCTGTGGTGGATCACTGGGGAATTAATTTCCCGTGGCCGACACCTCCCTTTCTTGTCACAAGGGTTTCATCCATCTTCCCTGTGCTGTTCAAACTTTTACAGTCAGGCTTCCAGCTTGCACTCGCTCTCTGCTCCTGGGAATAAGACATCTGGGCATGTTTGCAGGACCCAAAGGACAGATGGGTTACGGATCTGGTGGCCAGGAGGCCTCTTCAGAGGGCCACGCCCAGCGAGTGGCAGGCGCATGGCTTGGTCCAGGACCATGGCTGCTGGGGCACAGGAGAAGGACTTGGACTTGTGTCCTGGGAAAAGCCAGCGTCCCAAGATCGAGGGCTTCTTCTCAAAATATTTCCTCCTCAGATTTGGAAGCACAAAGCAAGTCTGTTCCTTTGCCCATCAGAAAGGAACTTCAGGAAAGGACACACATGAAATTCTGCTGTGGGGATTCTCATCCTAGGTCCACAGAGCACCCCGCCCGAAGCCTGTGGAGGCCACTGTAAACTTGGGTGGGAAGAATCATACTTCATTTTTCCTAATTTCAACCTGAAATTTAGCATCTCCTTCTATGATGAACCTAGAAAACAGACCACAGGACCCCAGGCAGGATCTATCCCTTTTTTCCAATGGGAAAAACCCTGCAAAACCTTGCTTTGTCACACGGGTCTGCGGGGGCCATGGGGTGCTCTCAGAGCCTCACCCCTACCCGTCATCGGCACCGCCCATGTCTACACGCCCCTCTGGTGTGGATGTGGGAGCAGGGGCAAGCCCCCTCACAGGAATAGACGGCCCTCGGCTGTAATGCCGGTGCTGCAGGGACCTCGTTAAGTTTGGAGGTGATCGAGTCTCGGGAGCGTGCGCAGCAGGGAAGAGGCACCAGCACGTGTGGACAGACGGGTTCTCTTGCCTTCGGGAAGCATCTGCAGCAGCGCCGTGAGTCTGGAGCTGGAGTCCACGCTGGGGACGCTCGCACCAGTGAAGGGATGTGTTCGTGTACGGTGTCTGATGTTGTGAACAATCTTTTCCGTATCCAATGCTTTTTTATGTAATTGCACTACGGCAGGCATCGGTCTTACCTTCCGATCCAGACCTTAGCAAGCCCTCACGTTAACACAGTGCTGTGTGTTTCCTATAAGTCCAGTAACCAAATTAGTTTTAACCATACTTTTCTTAAATTAAAAAAATGTTTATTTTTGAGAGACAAAGGGAGAGACAGAGAGCGAGGTGGGGAGGGGCCGAGAGAGAGGAAGAGAGGGAGAATTTCAAGCAGGCTCCAGGCTCCGCACTGTCAGCACAGAGCCCAAAGCGGGGCTCGACCTCATGAACCCTGAGATCATGACTTGAGCAGAAGTCAGATGCTTAACCGACTGAACCACCCAGGCTCACCTGGATTTTAACCATTTTAGTATTAAGCGTTTTGATTGATTTTGAGGAGCTCCTATGAAAAAAGATATTCTTAAGAAAGCTTGTATACATAGGTATGGAACGCAAATCCAGAAGCTGTTTTCTACAAGGTAGCACCTAGGAACATTTTTGCCATCTTGGGGCAAAATGATTAAGGTCATCCCATGATGATTCTTTTTAATGAAATTCATGGGTTTTTGTTGTTAAAATGTAAAGAGAATTCCTTGACAGGGAAACTAAAAATCTCAGGGGGTCACATAAAGGAAGGCTTCCTAACAATAGAAAAAGTCCTCCTCAGCTACCTCCCAGTTAGAGAGGATAAGACTCATCAGTTCTCTGTACTGTGCAGACATCTGTCAGGGTGTTTGGCCAGAAAGCAACAAGAAAGGCCCCGGGATGAGCGTTTCGTTAGCGCCAGGAAAGCTGTCACTTCCGTGGGAGACGTAATAGACCAGGTAACTGAGCGCCTTGAAGGGTCAGAAGGCTCCTGACTAGAATGTGAAGTCGGAAAGTGGAGGTAACAAGAGAAGGAGGGAGGGGAAAGGCATGTAAAGAGGTTTGAGAAATTAAGAAGTGTGAATTTTACAAAGAGAAAATTTCATGATCTCGTAATGATGTTAGTAAGAAAAAGTGGGATTGATGCTTTCGTCCCGATAAATGTAAGAGACATGGGGGAGACTTCAGAAGGTCTCCCTGTCCCTCCCATGATGCACTTCTCCTTGGATGAGGGGGGCTGTAGATGAGGAGGTCCCTTCCCTGGGTGACCTTAGGCTGATGGAACAGACAGATCAATACAGAAAAGTTAGAATACTGGACATTGAGTCCGTTAGTGGTGAGTACTGGATGGTGACCTTGGGGGCCCCGGCTGCCCTGACAGTACAGGTGGGAAGGCTGCCGGGAGCCAGCGTCAGGAGAGGGACATTCTTGACCCTGGGGCTGGGGAGGGTGTAGGTGCTGTGAGGGGTGAGCCCTGTGTCGGGAGAGGCGAGCAATGGCGGGCTCCGAAGCCCCTGGATGCTGACGAGCCCCAGGAGGGGCGGTCGGAACCCCACTCTTGATGTGACGGTGTCACGGATGGCAGGGATAATGGTGACACGGGGCAGCTACTCAGGGGACCGCCGCACCGGGCCATGAACGTGCCTGACTGTGGAAGCCACATGGGGACGGGAGAGCAAACACATCCAGGGGCCTCAGGAAGGGGCCAGACCGAGAAGGCAGGACGCTTTCGCTGAAATGAGGAGCATGCCTGGGCGCCGGGAAAGTGACTGCGTTCTCCCATCCGGCTCCTTCTGGCTCCCGGGACAGTCATGGAGCCAACCCCCCAGTCTAGTCTGCCTGCCGCCAACCCTGTGAGGAGAGGGGCCCTACTCACCTGCTGTCACGGGGGCTGCTCCACTGGGAACCCTGGAGCCCCAGGTCTGTCCCTGGGGCATTACTGGGGCAGGATGGGCCTTGCCCGAAGAGGCGTCCTGCTGTCTCCCATTTCCTGTCACTCTGGTGGCCCCAGGCTGCCTGTCTTCTTTCCACCTCTGAGGGACCTGTGCCCGGTCGTTGTGTCCTCTCTGGGCTTTGTTCTGGGAGGGGAACCGGGAAGGAGGGGCTGTACTTTGGCCAGGACCGGACGTTTGTCCATATTTGGGAATTAAGAGGTAAGGGTTTCACAAGAGCAAAGGTCAGGGAGCAGGTGGGGGAGGAGACGGGGGGGGGGCGACACGGTCCCAAACCCACCGCTGCAGTGACCGTAGGGAGTGTGTGGGCGGACAGGGGAGGCCCCGCCTGCCGGGGAAGCTGGGGGAGCGGAGGCCGGGCACCCGGAGTTGGCCGAGGCCCCCAGCTTGTGCAGACATCATGTCCGGCCGGGGCGTACGGCAGAGACAGCGGATTAGTCCAGATGGGGGTTCTGCCACGTGGGAGGGATAACACGGGGCCAGGAAATTCAAGAGTAGGCCGGTCGGCAAACTTTCCAGTTGACAGAATGATGTGAGCTAATTTTACTTTGAGAAGGACCTTCACTGTACCTGTGGTCTCCACGGGGGACGCAGGATGCCCGGGGCCCGCCCTACCATCTGAGTCCGCGGGAAAGCACACCGAGCATTTCCTCTGAGGAGCTCACGTTTCTGTGCTGTCTTGTCTACTCTGGGCTTTTCCAGCTCTAGGTTCCCTTTGCAGAAAACGCGTCCCTGAGCCCAAGCTGTTTCTCCACCGGAGTGGCCGCATGGAGCAGCGCGGGGCTTGGGATGCACACGACCCTTTCCGTGCTCCCAGACAGGGCTGCACAGGGACGGGTCCCCCATCTGCAGGGCCCGTGGGGTGTCAGAGCACCAGCAGTCCAGGGCAGGTGAGTGTGGGATGGGAGGGGGGGTCATGGGAGAGCAAACACCAGACCCGAGGGGCCTTCTGTGCGGTGTGAGGGACCAGCGTCTCCCATGTGGATTTCCAACAAGAAACACCGCATTCGGCGGGGCTGTGCCAGCGGTGCCGTCTCCTGGGGTCCTGCACCTGCCAGGCGCCGACCCAGTGCGCTGCATCTCGTCCGCGGGCTCTCCGAGTGAGCCGGCACGGTCCCGTCTGAGCTGGAATTCACACTGATGTCCGCCTCCACCACGCTGCCACGAGGGAGGAAGGACATTCCAGATGGGAGGTTGCTGAAATAGGGAACATGTCATCCAAATCCAGTGCGTCCACCTGGGTGGATCCTACAGCAGGCTGCATGGAAGGCAAATAGACATTATTATTAGAAAGTATTAATTAATGCTCCCTGCACTGGCCAGTTAAAGGGGAGACAACCGTATCTACAGGTGGCCAAAAGCAAGGGATAAATTCAGCGGCTTTCCCAATAAAAACTCTAAATAAAGTGGGAATAGATGAAACTCGCCTGCGTGGATGAAAGCCAACGAGATGAAGATGGACCTAAAATCCAGTCCGTGGTCCTCAGCCCCGGCCCCCGGAGCAGCAGCTCCAGGGTGGGCTGGCCCCCAGCTGTGCGGGAGCAGGCAGGCGCCTGGTCCTTCTCGGAGCTCCTCCGGGGATGGCAGCGTGCAGCTGACCGGAAGGCGCACTGAGTTAGCCGGGAAATGGCGGCACCAACATTCAAACCCAGGACATTCTGACTAAGGAGCGTGGGCCAGAGGCAGGAGCCCCACGCTCTCAAGTGTGAATCTCCGTGGGAACCCCCCTGGGGTTCTCGTTAAATACGCAGCCCAGCTCAGCCCAGAAGCTCCTGCTTTGTTTGGGGATGTGACCCAGGCTCTGGAGGGCAGGCTGTCGTCTCTGGCTCTCTGGGGCAGCCCGAGGAATCCCTGGCTACAGGAGCCTGGCCCCGGCTGGAGGGCAGGCCTCCGGTTGTGCAGGGAAGGAGCACTGGGCGGATCACCCAGCACCCAGGTGAGTGCAGCCCTGCCCACCAGGAGGAGCAGGGCTTGGACCATAAAGGCCGTGGCCAGTTTTGGTGCCAAAGGTATGGAGAGGGACAGCCCCTGGGCTGAGGGATGGGTTGTCCCTGTGGCCGACTTTCATGCGAGGCTTGGGGGCCGCGGAGGTGGCGCCCAAGTGGCACAGGTGTCTGTGAGCCGCGCTCTCATCAGCTCGCTCCTCTTCCTCCGCACCCTCTCTCTCAGGTGTTCTAGAATCATCTTGATTTCCAAATGTGTTAACAGCGGACTAACCTGGAAACAGGGAGTCTCAAAAGCATTTGCAGCAACACCGCAGGTGTCTTGGCTAAACGTGCGCATCGCAGGACGATGCTGAGCTCCCCACATCCGGCTGCGTTTCCGAGAATCCGCCCACTCGTGTTGATTGATGTCAGGGCTGCTCCCGTCCTGCTGGGCCGCGAGGAAGGCTGGGGACACACAGTCCCTGCACTCAGGATAAGCTTGCTCTATCCCTCCGTGTAGATTGTGTGGCTGCAGACACATAACCTGTAAATGTGCAGTCATGCCAAGGCTGGCTGGATCCAAGCAGAACGCAGAGCCGCGGCTGAGAAGGCACGGGGCTGGGCCCTGGGCTGGCCCCACATCCGGCTCTGTCCGCCCAAGCACGCCAGGGGCACACCGGCCACAAGTCACCGTCCGCAGTGAACCCGGGTGAGTGAGGTTAAATCCGGAGTGAAATGCCAGCCCGGCAGCTTTCCCTCGGAGCAGGCGAGGGCCCAGAAGGAGCGTGCAGGCCGCCCCGAATCTGAAAGAGAGCTTGACAAAGCAAGTCACATTGAGGGTTAAGTTTTGGGACGTTATCCCTGAGCCTCTGCCTTAGGTAGGAGGCTCCTGACTGTAGGAACCTTCAAGAGAACCAAGACTGATCTTGTTCTTTTGAATCTGACAAATCGTGAGCCTGTTCCTTGCATGTCTTGTTGGGGAGAAGACAGGCGGGAGCGAGGCTGACTCAGAGCTGTTCAGTCGGAAGACACGGGAACTGTAAACAGGCACAGTGCCTGCTCCTGCTCCGGACCCGACATGCGTGGCACCTTGGGGCCACCACTTTGTCACAGATCCCTGCGACATAGAAGTCATGTGAATTTTATAACATAACCCACATGACGATGTAATAGTGTTTAGTTTTAGACAATGTTCTATTTATTCTAACTATGACGTAGAGCGCTTCCTGCGTTCCAAGCCTCTTATAAATAATAACTCTTACCCCTCACAACAGCCTTATCAGGCAGATATTTTCACTGCCTCCTCTTCACCCATGTAGCACAGTGAGGCACAGAGAAGTCGCCCACTCACCCGGGATCAACCCAGCAGTGCTGAGCCTGAGTGCAGACTTCCTGGGGTCACGCTTCTGTGGGGTGGTCCTCTTTCCTCCATGTGGGTCCATTACAAGCCAGCCCACGAGGCGTGAGTCAGCCGGACAGAGTGGACAGGCACCCTTGGCAGCAATTCAGGACGTCCTTCCAGAGGACGAGTCGCCAAATCCAACTCCAGGATGGTGAGGATGCGCTCGCTTGGGTCCAGGATGGTGAGGATGCGCCCCGCCTGGGTCCAGAGCCGTCCCAGGAGCCTGTCCTCACCAGTCCTGGGGCCCCATGTTGCCATGGCAGCCGCAGAGCGGTCCCTTTCTGGTCCAGGGAGCTGGGCATGTGCACAAGGACCAAGCAGGCCTCACGCCCATGGCGCCCGTGATGGCAAAGTCTATGCCGCAGAAGTGGGACCCCTTTTCAATCCCAGAATGCATTTCTCCCTTCCCTCCACCCTCTTTCTTTTCCATGCATCTTTTTGATTATTTGGAAGATGAATCTTAATTATTCACTGAAGTTCCGGTGTCTGTTTCTTCTAAAGAGAAATGTTTTTGGGGTGCTGGGTGGCTCAGTTGGTTAAACATCTAACTTCAGCTCAGGCCACGATCTCACGGTTTCTGGGGTTGAGCCCCGCCTTAAGCTCTGTGCTGAGCCTGGAGCCTGGAGCTGCTTCAGATTCTGTGTCTCCCTCTCTCTCTCTGCCCCTCCCCCATTCATGCTCTGTCTCTCTCTCAAATATAAATAAACATTTAAAAAAATTTTTAAAAAGAGAAATATTTTTTAACAAATGCCAAGATTGATGGAGGTGGGAAGGTGCTAGGGTTCTCCCGGGAGGCCGGGCAGAGGCTGCAGCACATGAGTGTCCCCCTAAGGTTTGGCCTTTCACCCCAACCCCCCACTCCGTGCCCTCACCCTGGCTTGGGATGACATCCCAGTTTCCCGGCCCCCATCTCAGACTTCCCCGTTTTCCCTGTGTGCAGCTGAAATAACATGAGATCATCAAAATGAACGGCCCTCCCCAAAGAAAAGACAACACCGGAGCAGTGACACAGAAAGAGCCCAAGGCTGGATGGGTGGGGGCGCTCAGGAGGGTGCCTGTTGGGGGAGCACTGGGCGCTGCACGTAGGCACCGAGTCCCTCACGGGGGTCCTCTCCTGAGACCAGCGCTGCACGCACGGGATGTTAACTACCTCGACTTTACATAAATAAATTATGTACTCTGAAAAAAAAGGAAGAAAGAAAAAATAGCAAAGGGTCAAACTTAACAACACACAGGGTTTAGAGGTTATCATATTAATCTCGTTACCAGGCTCAGACCTCTTGCTAATCAAATTCTCCTTTAAATTGGAAATGCTTTTCTTCTCACTCCTCCCTCCCTCCCGACCTCTTCCCAGTGAGGCCCTGGGTGCAAGCCCCACCCACTGGGCTTTCTTAAAGGACGGCAGCCGGAAGTTCTTTAGGAAGAGTCCAGAGGGAAACAGTCTCCCCTGCCCCCCTCTGGGCAGGTGCGCTGCTGGACCCACGTCCTGAGGGGCCCCGCGTCCTGCCCACCACCCGCACGGGCCGAGTCCGGCACGGACACCTGGAGAGGGAAGCACCCTGACATCACCCAAGGGTGCTGAGGGGAGCCTTCTGGGCAAAACCCTAACACTTCTGAGCATCAATTTCCTTTTCTGTAACTAGGGACCCATTGACCCCCGCCTCCCACATGCATGTGAGAATGCAGTGGGAAATGTGTTCCAAACGCTCTGCCCAGCGCCTCACATGTCGGGAGGACTCAGAGCAGAAATATTAATATGATCGTCTAAAGCATATTTTATTAAAGGCGTGATTATTAGAAACAGCAGATTTTTTTTCACCGTGTTCTCTCTCCAACCAAAATTAGCACTGAGCATCTAAGTGTGATGGACGGAATGTTTGTGTCTCCAGATTCACATGCGGAAGCCGTCATCTCGATGTGATGGCGTTAAGGTAATTAGTTGAGAGGTAATTAGTTGAGAGGTAATTAGTTGAGAGGTAATTAGTTTAGATGAGGTCATGCTGATTAGTGTGTCCTTGTAACAAGAGGCAGAGCCCCTCCCCTCCCTCCCCCTTCCCCTCTCCCTCCCCCTCCCTCCCCCTGCCACAGGAGGACACCGGTGAGGAGGTGGCCCTCATCAGGCCAGAAAGGGGCTTCTCACCAGAACTGTGCCGGCATCCTGGTCTTCCAGCCCCCGGACCGGACCATGAGGACTGATGCCCAGTCTGTATTTTCTTACCGCTGCCCGAGCGACTAATGAGTCTATAGGCCACATCTGTTTTCCTTTATCTTTGGAGATTCTACAAACCGGAAATAACACCAATGCGGCCCTTGGGGGCCATGAAGGGGCCGCAGGGAAAAGTGAAATCTACCCAAGATGCTCCTCACTCACACCAAGCGGTTCAACATTCCCTCCTTGCGGGCACTCTGGACCCCACGTGTAGGGACCGACCCGCACTCTCGGGAGCAGGCCAGGCGGCCAGCTTCGGTGGGAGAGGAGGGGCTGCTGGTCTCTGGGCCCCACCTGCCTCCCCTCCAGCGGAGGGACAGGGCGCACTGCTGTCATGGCGCTGGGCTGTTTGGAGGGCAACTCCTGGGGGAGCACAGCAGCCAAGCCCTCAGTGGCATTGCCCCCCATTCGAAGTGACGCCGTAAGAGGATGGGGGAAGCTCCCGGATGCAGCAGGTACACGAGACTGAGACGCATGGCCGGGCTCAGAAGCACTTGAAAAGAAGGGCACCTGGGGGGCTCAGTCAGTTAAGCATCTGACTTGACTCAGGTCATGATCTCACAGTTGGTGGGTTTGAGCCTCAAGTCAGAGCTTGCTTCAGATTCTATGCCTCTCTCTGTCCTTGATCCTCTCCTGCTCGATCTCTGTCTCTCTCTTAAAAATAAAACTAAACATTAAAAAAAGAGAGAGAGAGAAATACTTGAAAAGAACAAAATGCTAAAAGCAGACACGAGAAGCCCTTGCAAGGTGATCTCCAACCTGCGCACGAGCATCTACCAGGGTGTTAGCAGGCCTCCCCGCCTGCTGTCCACACCGGCACCTCCTCCCCAGCAGGGAGAGGCTGGTCCCCACGCAGGGGGCACTGAGGGTGTCCCAGCCCCACCAGCCCCGTGAACCCCCTCCTGAGGATGGTGACCCCGGGCACCCCCGCCTGCCCCATGCGCCCCTCTGACACCGAGCCTTCGGCCTCTTCCCCATACTGAGCTCATCACTCGTGCTTTAGGAGAAAGAGGGGGATTCCTTCCTTGGCTCCTAAAAAAGGGGGCAACAGGGAATGTGACTGCAGTGCATTTCTTTGGAATTAGCTTCGTTCATGTTGGAGAACAATGTGCACAGAAAGAGAAGTGCAGTAGCAAAGGTGGGTCCCAGGCGAAGCCAAGGGGCTGCTTCCCACACAGACTAACACCGGCCGACACGGCACGTGCACCCTTGGTCGAGGCCAAGTCCGTGACCTGAGCTGCTGCAGTGAGGGGAGCATCTCCCTGGTTCCAAGCCTGTGTCCCCATCACCTGCGTGACTGCTCCCTGGTTCTGTGTGATGAGTGCTTTTATCCGTGCGACTCACGGGACAAGGCCAAGAGCATCGCGGCGTCCGCCGGCGCCTCCTAAGAGCCCGGGCGGGAATTTGCAGCCCGTAGCCCTTACCTCAGGGCCTGGACTGCTGACCGCCACCCTGGGTTGTCACTGGTTCACTCTGCTCTCTGCTCACTGTGTGAGCGCAGGGTCTGCAAAATGCGTGAAACTCTGCAAATAACGGAAAACCCCTGATTCCATACGAGACGCAGCAATCGAATAATGGATCTCGTCTCATCTTATGAAAGAAGAGGATCCAGTCCTCTCCTGTCAGACTTGACTCATTTGCTCGGGTCCGTTGTGGCCGCACAGGAAGTCCATGGGTATTTCAACGTCATCAGCTACAGGAAGTCCATGGGTATTTCAGCGTCATCAGCTACCGGAAGTCCATGGGTATTTCAGTGTCATCAGCTACAGGAAGTCCATGGGTATTTCAGCGTCATCAGCTACTGGAAGTCCATGGGTATTTCAGCGTCATCAGCTACCGGAAGTCCATGGGTATTTCAGCGTCATCAGCTACCGGAAGTAGAAGTGGAGCCCCGCACCGAGAAGCCTGCAGAGGGAGGAATCTGTCCTGTGAGGAACACAGGGCAGCGGGTTGGCAAGCCCACCTCCCCTTGGTTCCCACATGGTGGCGGCACCGGCACGGCCCTGCCCTCGTCCATCACCAGCGGCTTCCTGGACCCCGGACGTGCTCATGGCCGTGCTGGCCGTGTGGCGGGCCCAGCAAGGCAGGCATCTTGCAGAGGTTTTACGTACTTTTCCAGAGGACAGAACGTGACTTCCCGTGAGCGTGGCCCCCAGAGGAGTTTCCTTCCCGGTAAAGGACGTGAAGCTGTGTGTATGGTGTGCGGGCCTCCGCAGCCCCCCGTGTGGCAGCCATGTCTGTCCTGGACGCGCTGAAGTGGCCTCTGAGACCCCGCCTGACCCAGGGCCTGGCCCCCTCCTGGCCCCAGGGCCTGGCCCCCACCTCACCCCAGGGCCTGGCCCCCTCCTGGCCCCAGGGCCTGGCCCCCTCCTGACCCAGTATCTGGCCCCCTCCTGGCCCCAGGGCCTGGCCCCCTCCTGACTCAGTGCAGCCCAAAGCCCTTGACTTTCCGCCCCTGCTGGCTGGCTGCTGGCCCGTTTTCAAGCACAAGCAGCTTGAAAACTCTTAGAAGCAGTTCTGTGGGACGTGATGGTGACGGAAAGAAACGAGAGGGGAAACCACATCAGCTTTTCTGTTCCTCACGTTCTGTTTCCTGCGGCCGACGCAGCGAGGGCAGTAGCCGTTCGGATCGCGGAGCCTGCTGGCTGGAGGGTTTCCGCAGTGGGAAGGAGAACCGGGGGCCCAGCTCCGACCTCCGGCTCTGGCCCGACTTCCACTTGCCTGGGCTGAGCTTGTCCTCCCGAGTGGCTTCATCTGTAGGAAAGTCAACATTTTGGCCCACGAACCTCCATTTTGTCTTGTTTCTCGGTTTGCTGAGAACCATCTGCTAGAAACTTCCAACCTATAATAACTGTGTGTGAGACAGATTATCTGCAGCTCAATTTCTGATCGGGGGCAAAGGTTAGCTTATGCCTGCATGTTATTATGACACCTTTGAAAAGATATAATTTTTAAATCGTTTTTAGATAATTGCATCAAGTTGTCACCTGGTCTCAGAAAGCTTTAGAAGAGACATATTTTTAAAATCAAGGCAGGCTAGCATCCTATTAGGAAATTCTATTTCCTGTGAAGAAATAGATTTCCATGTTAAATAAAATCAACAAAATCGACAACACCTTCTTGTTTCTTTATGATACATGATACAGTGTATATGGCGGTCATAGTGAAAAACCAAAGAAAATTCAAGTCATTTTCACTGAGAAAAAGTTTAGGATCAATTCTAAGAAACAAGATATAAATACATGATGAGAAGAGTAATCGGGGGCGCCTGGGTGACTCAGTCGGTTGAGTGTCTGACTTCGGCTCAGGTCATGATCTCACGTTTGTGGGTTCGAGCCCTGCATCAGGCTCTGTGCTGACAGCTAGCTCAGAGCCTAGAGTCTGCTTCAGATTCTGTGTCTCCCTCTCTCTCTGCCCCTCCCCTGTTCATGCTGTCTCTCTCTCTCTCAAAAAAAATACATAAAAACATTAAAAAAAAAGGAAAGTAACAAAATATCCCAACATCCCCTTTTTAATTTTTTTTCTGAGAGAGGAAAAGAGGGAGAGAAGGGGGGGAGAGAGGGGAAGAGAGAGAGAGAGAGAGAGAGAGAGAGAGAGAGAGAGAGAATCCCAAGCGGTCTCCACACCCAGTGCAGAGCCCAGCTTGGGCTTCCATCCATGGCCCTGGGATCATGACCTGAGTCAAAATCAAGAATCAGATGCCCAACCGACCGAGCCATCGGGGCATCCTTCAACACCTCTTTTTAAACTCACTGCCAAATTAGTTTCTTCGACATTAGTTGTTTTGACAAATCAGATGGAGGGGCTCTAGAAGGCCTTGGGAAGGATGTAGGATTTGAGCCAGATTTTTGAGAGAGTTTCAGAGCACAGAGAGAAGACATAAGAGCGTCCCAAGCAGGTGACAGAACATGTGTACATGCGTGGACGTGAGAGAGGTCAAGGAGCAGGTGCGGGGCAGGCACCCCCCTTGGGATCCTGCCACGTGGCCAGCAGACCAAGTCCAGGACAGAGGGTGGGCTTGCTGTCCTGCTTGTCCGCAAGACTGGGAGGAAGTGTGGACATTAGGAAAGGGCACCAGCCCAAACTCAAAACAAGGACTTTCCGGGCTGGATCTGACGTTGTCCGGACATGTGGCTAACCTGTGACAGACGTGAAATTTTAACCTTGAGATCGTCAACGGATTGTGTATGTTCTGCCACTCAGCTTCCGATCCCTGATCCTGGAGAGTCTGTGGCAGTGAGGACGTTCTGGTGAAAGATGCTTGACACACTCAAAAAGACCAGCATTCGTGCAGTGTTCTCGCACAGGAGCTGGGACATCTGGATGTTTAAGCCGGGAAATTCAGAAGCGTGAGAAGATCTAGTCTGGACAAGAGAAAGGGTTCAGAGGTGTAACAAGACGCAAACATCTTTTTCAGCCTGATAATGCGTGCTCGCAAGCACAAAATGTGTTACTGCCAAAATCAAGGATGCGGAAATGAAGTTTTGAGGGTGAAAGATTAGGACTGGGCAAGTGTGGACGCAGCTTGGAAGGGCTCTGAGGACACGTTCCCTGGCTCCGCACGTACAGAGAATGAAATGCGTGGGAATGGGGGCCAGCGGCCTCCGCAATTCCACATTGCACTCTTCTGATTGGGAGGAGACTCTGAGAAAATCCTCCTGTGTGCAGGTTTAAAACACCCTTCCCTAGGGGCGCCTGGGCGGTTCAGTCGGTTGAGCATCTGATTTTGGCTCAGGTCATGATCTCACAGTTCGTGGGTTCAAGCCCCGTGTCGGGCTCTGTGCTGACAGCTCAGAGCCTGAAGCTGCTTCAGATTCTGTGTCTCCTCTTCTCTCTGCCCCTCCCCTGCTCATGCTCTGTCTCTCTGTTTCTCAATAATAAATAAATGTTAAAATGTTTTTTAATAAAAAAATACTTTCCTGGAAATCTACCTTTCTGGAGTCCACCGGTGACTGGGCTCATGTTCTGGTTCCTTCTTCAGCCTTCGTGGCTCAGCCCTCGGGACTCTTACTCTCCGATCAGTCGTCGGCGCTTGCTTTCTTCTTCCTTCTTTTTGGTTCTAAAATTTTCATTTGGTTCCATTTATCTTCTATTTCTTTCCTGAGGATTTTACTTTCTTGGCTGAAACTTCCTGTTTCTTCATTTGGTTCCACCGTGTCTGTGACTGTCCCCTGAGCTGCGTCCCCGGCGGCTCCTCTCAGAGTCCTCAGGACGCCCCCACCTCTGTTCCTGGCGTTGGCCTCTGGGCTGCGTCTGCTCCTTCATGTCGAGATCTTCCAGCTCCCTGGGTGGTGAGTGAGTCTTGGTTGAAAGCATATTTTCGGTCTGTGTACACGGTTGTCGGTCTTGTCTGTCTGTTTAAACCTGCTCTTGAAGCTTCCATGACACTCACGTGGCCGTGGAGGGTTTGCTGCCATGGAGCCGGTAGGCAGGGTGACGGGCGTCTCCCCCCACTCAGCCTCTGTTGATGGGGACAGTTGCCTGTGCGGTGTGGCTGGTGAGCATCACTGTCTAAATGTGTGGTCTTGGCGGGTGGGTGCCCCTTTCTTGGCCCTTTACCTCCCGACGTGGCCTCTGCCAGGGCTTTCTGGTTGGCACTTTCGGTTACTGACACGGGGAGCCACCGTGTGTCCCCCGGGTCTGCGGGTTCCCAGGGAGCCCCCCTTCTCCTGAGGCTTCTAGGCTCGTATTTTAGACGATGTTCAGGGCTCTTAGTTGTACGTAGGGGAGGGAACAGGGGAAAAGTATGTCTGTGCCATGATCCCAGGAGGGAAAGCCCCTTGTTGCTTTTCGGATTGCTTTTTCACACTGTATTTCTATCCCGCACGAGTTGCAATTCCTACAGGAGTTTTGGCTGGAGGACCAGGAAGGTGCCCAGGAGGCGGACGCAGACCCGCTGGGTCTGATCACGAACCACAGCTCAGTGTGCTGGTCAACCAGGCCGAGGGGAACCTAGGTGCTGAGTTAAAATTATACACTTGGAAGTGTTTGTTTAAAAAGAAAAATATCAAGTATCCATGTACATTAAAGCACGATCAAAACCGCTTCGTTTCATTATATCCTGAGAAGTAACGAACAGGCAGAGTTACTTTCCTTATTATGTATTCACTTAGTTTTAAAAGGTCCTTTTTATGTCTGTCCTTTACTGTATTGCTCATGTTTTCTGAAAAACATATATACCTTTTGTAATTTCATCTTATACATTTTTCTTCATAAAGTACCTCATTCCTTTTCAAAGTTATGCATTATGGTCGTGGGTTTGGGCATGTTCAACATTTTCAACTGAGTGTCGCTCACGCCGTGGGGGCTGAGACACCAAGCCCACGGAGGAGCAAATGCGCCAATCCTACATTTTTTCATATTGAAATATGTAAATATTTTAGCGGAAGTATTTGGTGACCAAATATTTTGCCCCCATTAAAACTGCCTTTTTTTGCCATTGATTTTTCTAAGGGAGAACGTTTCAAACTTCTTGTCTCTAGTTACGGCTGTTTAACACGTCATTCAGTGCAGGCACGGCAAAATCATACAAACAGACATGTGCCAAAGTTAATTTTTCTGGTTGAAAATGGGACTCTAATCCCTGTGTGGTCCGTTCAGTCAGGGCACGTGCGGTGACCAGGGGTGGCGCCATCCCGTGAGCACCCAGTCACGGACGGAGCTGCCGAACCAATGTGCGGTTCACCAGACCGACGCGGCACCGTGTGCTAGGTGTACGTGGTAACAAGAAAAAGAATTAAAAACGGGAGGTCTGGGCACCTGCGTGGCTCAGTCAGCTAAACATCAGTTCATGATCTCCGTTCGAGCCCCACGTCGGGTTCGGCACTGGCAGTGCGATCCTGCTTGGGATTCCTTCTCTCTCTCTCTCTCTGCCTTTCCCGTGTTCGCGCTCTCTTTCTCTCAAAAACAAATTTAAAAAAGTAAAACATTTAAAAAATCTAGCAGAAGATTCTTGCTGTGTTGGAGTGTTTCACAGCACGGTCACGGGACTTCAGAGTTAATTCGGGTCGGGAATCGGAGCCTCACCACCCCGCACGCCCGATTCTCCCCTGTTTTGTGGGGATTACGTCACCGTCTCCCACTTGCCATGGAGAAACTTGCTGGCATATCATCTCTTGGAACTCCAGCTGAAAGTTTCCAACCAATTTCAACAAAGTGACAGCAGCAATGAGTGTCGCTGGTCCCGGCAGGAGACTCAGGCTGGCGTCCAGAGACCTTCAGAAGCTCAGGCGTTTCTCAGATCGGCCTGGTGACAGGCGGCAGCGAGAGAAGGCGCGGGCACTGCGCTGCCTTCTTCTGCGTGGTGTCAGCATGAGCTTGTCCCCCAGTATCAGGACACGGTCACTGTGCGTGTGCGGTCTCAAACTGCAGGGCTGTGGGAGCGTTTGTCTTCTGAGCGTGTGGATGGTGCTTTTTGCGGGGTTCGGGCGGCTTTGGGGAACCTGATGGGTGGGACACTTGATGGAATAACACACACTTGGCTTTTTTTCTTGGAAGGAAACAACTGCTTCCAGGACCCACTGAAGAGACTGACCCCCCCCCCCCCCCGCCTCCACCTGCGTGTGTGAGCCCCAGCCCCGCCCCTCCCCCGCCCCTCCTCCCCCCTCCCTCCCCGCCCTGCCACTGGAACACCAGCCTGGTGCTCATCCCAGCACCCAGCCTGGCCCTGTGAACGCTCAGCCACGTGCTCCCTGGGTCACAAGCGTCCTCCCTGGGAATCAGATCCTGTGTAGGGGTCGGGGCACGGATCTACTGCAGGTGGGGGGGGCAGCCCCCCAGCCCTCGACACCCTGCCTGCAGAGCTCCATGCTGCTGGTTCTAAGACCGTCCAGCTCAGGGACCCTCCTCCTGATGGCTGGTCTCCAGCCTGGACAGCACGGGAGTCTCCCGGACAGCCCTGCAGGGGCCCCAAGCCCAGTCAGACAGCCCTGTGAGGACCCCCGAGCCCAGTCAGGCAGCCCCGCGGGGGCCCTAAGCCCAGTCAGGCAGCCCCGTGGGGGTCCCGAGCCCAGTCAGGCCCGTGCAGGTCCTGACAGGTCCCCTCCACACTCCGGCCGCACCTCCCTCGGCCACCTAACAAGGCTGGCCGCCACGCTGTCCAGCGGAGACAGAGGAGGACACAGGGAGACAGACAGACAGACACAGTGCAGGCGGAGCAGGGAGGGAGGCAGAGACAGGGAAGCTCCCTCCAGCGGAGACAGGTCCGGCCGGGCTGGAACGTGGCTTTGCACATCCTCTGGATTTGGTCCCGATTAGTGCCTGGCACATGGCGGTGCCTCAGGCAATTTGTGTTGACCTGAATTTTACTGAGTTAAATTGAATTTAGTTTTTCATAGAATACAGAAATGCGTCCTGTTCATCTCTACTCTGATTGTTTTCTTATTTCTGCTACGACTCTCTTTTTGCAGTTACTCCACCTCTGTTAACTGATTTTTAATGTTTTTAATATTATTTATTTTTGAGAGAGAGACCAGGAGAGGGGCAGAGAGAGGGAGACACAGAATCTAAAGCAGGCTCCAGGGTCTGAGCTGTCACCACAGCTCAATGTGGGACTTGAGCCCATGAACTATGAGATCATGACCTGAGCTGAAGTCAGATGCTTAACCGACTGAGCCCCCCAGGCGCCCCTCTGTCAACTGATTTTTGAGTGCTGAGATGTGGTCCACTGTCCCCACAGACCGGGTGAGTGACGTTGGTCCCTCCTGGCCCCGTCTGTTTGGTTTTCCAAGCACAGCCTCACATTTGGGTTTAAAGGCAGAGAGCTGAGCCCCTGCAGCCAGGGCCATAGTTCCCTGGGTGACCGCCTGCAGTGCCGTGCGTGACCCCTGCGGCTCTGTGGGAGCTGGTGCACCTGCTCCGGGGCTGTGGTGGGAAATCCCGGGTGACCTGGGAGAAACACTGGCCGGGGGCCTGGGAGCGGGGTTCTCCCAGGGCGGTGCGTGCGCGCTGGTGGCCGGAGCCGTCTCGCTGCCTGGACAACCCTGAGCTGCCACTTGCAGTGGGTCTGTCGTCTTACTTCTCTTCTGGGTCTTCACGAGAATTTCCTTGAGAAGCTGGGAAACGATGAATCAGTAAAAGTGAGCATGTAACACAGCTCAGAGGCTTCTCTTCTGATTTAGAATGTTCATTTACACTCTGAGCTCCTAAGCAAGACTTAAGACTCCGCTAATTTGACTCCAATCCCAACTAAGACAGTTTTGCCCACGTTTAGCCCTCTCTGTATGCGGGTACACGTGTTAGCATTCGGATACGCGTCAGCGTCTCTCGGGTTTTATGTGTAAAGGAAACTTTCTTTCCGCTGGATTAGCCGGTGTCCTGTAGAATTATCTGCGCAGGGATCTCCCGCTTTCTGAACCAGATGCCGGTGGAGCGCAGTGGCTGCTGGGTCAGGAAGCCTGCAGCCCGTCCTCCAGGCCGGCCCTGCCCCCTGCTGCTCTCTCCCGGGAAGGCACCCCTGTAGCTGCAGCCGGAGGCCAGCCTGCGCTCCCCGGGAACTGGAAGGGGGCCTTTCTTGCTGGACAGCTGTGGACCGAATGGGGATTTGAGGGTTTTTTTTTTCACATTTTATTCAGAAATATTGAAAATGATTTTGGCTGGTATTTGACTGCTTTTTTTTTTCTTGATAAGAAGGTTGTACGGGAATCAGTTGCAAGAGGCGGTGTGGTGCCGCCGCTGGGCCTGGGGGGCGGGGTCAGCAGCAGACACACCCACCTGCTTTGGTCCCTGACTACAGAAGAAGCACAAAGTCTCTTAGCCTTGTTTCCTTACCTGTGACACAGGGACACGTGCCTTGGAGGGTCCTCGGAGGGTTCAGTGTGAGGGCTCAGTGTAGACGGCCCGCACGGGATCATCCCTGGAGGCCGTGGGCTTCTCTCCATTATCCCCGTGCCTGGTTGTGGGCTTACGTCTGCCATCACTTGGTCAGGACAGGTGGCCTGGGCAGGGGATGGAGCAGCTCCCGGGTGTGAGGCCGAGGAGGCCAGCAGTCCCCGCCCCGGGCCCCCTGACGGGCTCCCACGGCAGCTGCACGAGGTGGGCATGGGCCAGCCTCCCGCAGCCGGAGCGGCCGGGGCTGGGGGCCCCTCGGGTCTGGCTGCAGGGAAGGATGAGGACCGGAAGGTCCTCTTCACGGAAAGCCCTCCCTGTGGTCTGGAAAACGCAGGATCAGGTCAAGGCTAGTCTCAATGTAATAATAACAATACGTTAACGCAGGTTTCAGGTTCCGCTTACAGCGCTGGGAGTTCTGGATCGTCTCCAGCAGCTGGACGGGGCCACCCGCCACTCCACAGGCCCAAGGGCAGTCAGCTGCAGAGGTAAGTCATGAGCTCCGAGGGGCCTCACGCCTGCTCAAGTCACAGCACATTCCTGTTGTTCAAACAGTTAGCAAACCTGGTCACTTAACCCCGTCCTTCCCAAGAGGAACCTCTGGGCTCTGGTTGGATATTGGAGAAAGGGCTATCATCTAGGAATTGCTAGTTCTCCAGGAATAAATAGCTCATGACCTTTTCCCTCTGTAATGATAATAACAGGAATGCATACGGAGGATGCCGAGACCGGAATATCACCGCACAAGGTTATTATTAAGAGAAGTAAGGGCCATCATCTCCAGAGGGCGTGGGGACAGAGACGCAGTGCTGCCAAGAGTCAGGAGGCTCCTGACCTCGCTCTGACGAGGGGACCTCGGCCAGCCCGGGGACCCCTTTGCAGCTCCTCACCGTTAAACTGGAGACAGTACCATTGACCTCCATCCAACAGGTCGTCGGAAAAACCTTCGGCAGCCATTAAAAGATTATTTTCTCGCATGGAAAATGCTATTGGAGTGTTTTAAGTGAAACAAAAGTACAGAATCAGATATAGATCGTAAGATTCCAACAAAGTAAGATAAAATCGTGATGGAAGATAGAGCAAAAGTGGGTCTGGTCATGGAATTATGCAGACACACATTTCAAAATTTCATCAGGTGTATTTCCAATGTTTCCTAATATAAAATGAATGTCCTCTGACCTTTCAGTGACTAATAGCTTAGCGACAGGAAGTCTGTTGAGGAACAATTTCTCCGCTCTCACTGTGGGACCACTTCCTTCTAGTAAAGCCCGGCTTCCCTCCTGTTACAGTCCAGGTACTTCGGTGTCCCTGGTCCAGAGGCTCCCGGAGCTGCAGTGTGTGCGGGACAAAACTCTGAGAAGAGCCAGTAAAGATGCGGTGACGGCGGCCGCCGTGAGCGTCATGGGGCCCGGAGCGCCAGTCCCATGTCACCTCCTTCAGCCTAAAGAGTTAGGGCCCCACTTGGGGGAGTGAGGCTCCCACTGCTCGTGAGGCCCACTCTGCTCTGGGCCCCCCAGTTTTGTAACTTGGAGGGTCCGGTCTCACTGACTTTGACGGTGCAATCCGCCTGTGAGAGAGGGTCCGTGGAACCGATGTTTCCCGAGGGACAAACCCAGAACCGTCTGTCTGCACGGACTCATCCTTCCTGCCGGCCCAAGGTAGCCACCAGCATGCCGTCTCAACAGAGGCATTTGTGGGGACAATCCGTGTCCCAGTCACCTTCCCTCAGCCTCCGGGAGGGGGGTGGGGCCAGTGGAGCCGGGCCAAACGCAGGAATCCTCAAGAACGGAGCCTCATGGTCGTCAGCTCCTGCACCTGAAGGAGGAGCTCAGACGTGGCAGTGTGACCGCGAACTCCTGCCTCTGCCCCAGAGGCGGATGCTGGTCTGCATGTGTGCACTGACCCCGCGCGGCCGCTGTGTCCCCCCACCTGACCTTCTCACCACTGCCGGGAACGGAGGTGAGGACAGGGTCTGGGGGACACACTCTGCCGTATGTTCCTGCTGATTCTCCTTCTGGAGCCTTCCTGGGCCTTCTCAACAGAGTCAGGTGTGCGGACCTGCTGTGCGTCACTCCTGGTGCCTGCCCCGAGCACACGTGCGGACCGAGGGAGGGGTCCTCCTGGAGGGGCCTCCTTTATTTCCTCTGTCCCCCTTTCTCTGTCCACTGTTTTGTAGTTTGGATTGCCTGAGAGAGAAGGAGTTCGTGTTTCATTTGGGGGCCAAGTGGGGATACGCCCAGGATAGGGGTGGGGGGAGGTGGTATTTTAATTTGTTTTATTTTTTGTCTTCTGGACTTTTAACGGGGATGGAATGGATATGTTAATTTTGAAGTAATGATAGATTTTTGCTCCTTTATCTGTAAGATTTTCCCCCCTTTTTTATCATTAACAGTAAACCGTTGAACTGGTTTTTGGAAGGAAAAGGACATGCTTTTTTATAAGGGGGAGAGAATGTTCTAGAAGGAAAGCAGGGCTAGGCTGAGAAGGAGAGCAATGCAGAGCACCGCTGGCCCTGTGGAGGCTGCAGCAGGGATGACGGTGAGGGGCAGGGGCAGCGGGTCCTTCCCTCACCCCTGTGGCCGAAGACGGCTTAGGGAAAATGGAGCCTCACGTGAAGGGGGGTCCCCGGAAACATCTAGAGATGGTCTCCAGACGCATGTTTTCAGCTCTGTTCCTGGTCACAGGAGCAAAGGCCGGACACCGGGGAGGAAGAGGCTTGGGCCGACGAGCCTTGGGACGTGTGCCCCCACGTGTGCAGGCACTGGCCGGGGGAGAGCATGAGCCCGGAGGCCGGAGGGGACCCTGCTGTGGTCGGTCCCAGGAAGGAGCGTGGCGCTGAGTGAATGTGGGGATGCCGGGGGGACGTCCTGCCCGGGAACCGGGACCGGGTCTGCTCACCCAGCGGGGACGTGCTCTCTGAGGTGATGGACGTCAAGGATGGTGTCATCTGCCCCGGCTTTCTCTGGTGTCCCTCGAGGTCGGGACACTTTGTTCTGATAATCTGTCCAAGATGAAACACAACACCATGCGAGCAGGTTCGGAGGAAGGGTCACTGGGTGTTGTTCAAAGGGGACCGACTCAGCAGGGGGCCCTCAGCAGCCTTGCCTGGCGAACGCTTCTCCGGAGCCACAGCCAGGATGCGGACTGTTCTGGAACCGTGTCTTAACTTGGCTCCCCAGGAGACGCATCTGGAGGAAGCAGGACAAGAGAGGAGCTGGGACTCAGCCGGGGCTCAGGGACGGCCCTTCAGACATGGTCGGAGTTGAGGCCAGAGGTGGGCGTCTGTGCTCACAGGAACTGGGTGTGAAGCCACGGGTGCCTGCCACCTGGCCCATTCCGGGGAAAGTGTGCGGATCCCTACCCTGCAGACATGAGTGCAACCACCTCGAAGACCAGTGTGACCTGAGGTCCACCTGCCGGTGCCCGCGGCTGACAGTCTAGCTCCCGCGGCAGGACAGCAAGTACTTGTTGGCTTTCCCGGGACCGGTGGGGGCGGTCACATAAAATACTGTCCCTTTGTCCCGTGACAGGCAGCTGGGGGATGAAACACACATCCAATCCCAGGTTCCCTGTCACTGCCCCTCGCCCCTGAGGTCGGCCCGGCGTTTATGTGTTACTATTAGTTACACGTGTTGAGAGCCGTCTGTGATGCTGGTGTAAATCCCATGACGCAGCCACAGATGCCGAGGGGCATCGAACAAATACCGCCCCCGGCAGAGCTTCCGTAAAGTCCCAGCGTCTGTGTTGGTAAAGCCTTTGGAAGCTCATGTTTACGATCCTGAATCACAAGAATGACAAACTTCTGTCGTTAAATTGGCGTAGAGACACACAACGCGGGATTCCAGACTCCGTCACTTGGCTGGCTTCCCCTTCATCTCTAAAAACGGTATTTTGATTCGTAGTCACTGCAGCCTCCGTCTGTCACGGCAAAGGTTGCAGAACAAACTGTCCCAGATGCTCGACGGGTTAGTCGGCGATCACCCCACGGGCTCTGGTCACCGGATGGCTGATCTGGGCCGAATTCTCGGTGTCTGCTCAGGCTCAGGCTCCGGGCGCAGAGGGGGTCCTCCCGGTCCCAGCAGGCTTACGGGACGTGTCCTTCTCCAGCGGGGGCCAAGGCACGGGGCAGACCCACCCCCACGGGCGCTTTCCCAGCCTGGAGCCTCACCTCTCCCGCCAGGGCCGTCCTGGACGCAGCAAGGCCCTGGCCGAGCCCAGTTAAGAGAAGAGGGGAAATTCCTCTCCCTCGGAGGGGGAAGGACAGTCACCTGCCAGAGAACACGGGCACTGGGGGAGTTAGAGCTTCGAATTCCTCACCCACTGCTACCAACGAGCTGACACTCAGTGCCCATCGCAAGGAAGGGCTGCTGCCCTGCAGGTCGGCCCGGACCCCAGAACCCGACCCAGACCCCAGAACCCAGCATTGGACCCCAGAAAGCGACCCGGACCCCAGAATCCGGCCTGGACCCCAGAACTCGGCTCGGGCCCCAGAACCCAGCATTGGACCCCAGAAACCGACCCGGACCCAAGAACCCGGCCCAGACCCCAGAACCCAGCCCGGACCCCAGAACTCGGCCCGGGCCCCAGAACCCGGCCCAGACCCTAGGATCCGGCTCGGACCCCAGGACCCGGCCTCAGCTCGTGGGCTGCCTTGGCCCACAAGCCATCTACTGCAAAGCCACTCACACTTCTCCTTTTTGTCTCTTGAATCTTCCAAACACTTTCTGAAACAGTCATGAGCAATAGTCATTCTTGGATGAATTCTGAGGTACACACTATGATCAAAACGGATTTATCACTTTCCTCTGAGAAAAGCCCTTTAAATCAGGCTACACGGGTTTTCTTGCCAAATTATGATATAATTAAAAGAGTCATAGTATCTCTATCAAGAACACTCCAGGGACGCCTGGGTGGCTCAGTTGGTTAAGTGACCGATTCTTAATTTTGGCTCAGGTCATTATCTCACATGTTCATGAGTTCGAGCCCTGTGTCGGGCTCTGCGCTGACAGCAAGGAGCCTGCTTGGGATCCTGTCTCCCTCTCTCACTGTTCCTCCCCTGCTTGTGCTCTCTCTCTTGTTCTCAAAATAAACAAATGAATTTTTTAAAAATTAAGAAAAAAAGAATATCTATATTTCAAAACTGGGCCTGAAGGACTCTGCTTAATTTTAAAAACTAGTTCACTGTTGTTTCCGTTTTACCAATTTCCTTTTGGAATCACATTTTAATTCATGGTTTAAGTTATAGGATAATGATTTTGATTATTTAGTAACATATTTAATTAAGATCTACTTACATGGTTCTATTTTAAATGACTCCTTTTATTCATTGAAATTATGAAATGCTAGAGAAATAAACATATTCAAATATATGGTTAAATTATTTCAAGCCTCCTTTCTAAAAAATGTTTATTTATTTACTTTGAGAGAGAGAGAGCAAGCGGGGGCGGGGGAGGGCAGAGAGAGAGCAAGGGAGAGAGAATCACTAGCTCCACATTGTCATCTTGGAGCCTGACGCAGGGCTTGATCCCAAGAACCATAAGATCATGAGCTGAGACAGAATTGGATGCTTAACTGACTGAGCCAGCCAGGCGCCCTGTTTGAAGCCTCCTTAAACTTTATCCACAGATAGGAGTCCTGAAGTAAGTCACACAGGTCAGTGTCCCCGATGCCTTGTCCAGCCTCGCTCGGTCTCTGAGCATCGCTCCAGAAGGCCAGGCGGCGGGGACGACTTCTTGGCCGGCGAAGAGACTGGAGCACAGAAAGCCCCGTCCTCCTCTTCTGTGTTCAGTGACACCGGGAGGGCTGGGGCTGAGTCCCTGGCTTTGAGGGTCACTGAGGCAGGGGAGGAAAGGCCCCGTCTACCTGCTCTGCCTTTATTTACCACATTTCAGCGAAGGAGGTCTGTGTCAGCGCGTGCAATCCCGCTTCCCCCCGGTTGTTCTGTTCCATCCTTGACTCTAACCTCACTTGTCAGCCCCCCTCCCCACGGCTGCCCTCCGCTGTCTGCCCTTTGATCTCTCCCGTCTGGGGGGGGTAGGGCTGCTGCCCTTTGAAGGTGAAAACCTTCAAAGTCGAGTCTTGTAAGGGTTGGCGAGGGAGGCATGCACTGATGAGAGCGTTTGAGTTTTTAGAAGTTCCGTTGCGCGGTGTTTGAATCACACAGTAGAGAGAAGGACGTAACAAACCTGCTCACCTGCGGTCACCTCATGATTGTCAACACTTTCCCCTGTTATTTCATCTATGCCCCCCACCCCCCCCCCCCCCCGCTTTGGAAACAAGATAGACGTTTGTTTTTCTGCACCATAAAGAAAGAGCAGGTGACTTCCAAGTCTAGTGTCAGTTTTATTGATGTATCTGTGGGTGTGGCCGAAAGGAATACCCCTCAGCATCTTTTCCTTATTACTGTTTGGAGAACAGACCTTCACCCCAGCGGCAGCGACAGCACGGTGGTCTCTGTCCAGCCCCTCGAAGAATCAGGCAAGGGCTCCCTCTTCCTCTTTCCTACTTGTCCTGGGCCAACGTGCAGACGCTCTGCTGGGTCCCCTTCTGACTGTGTGGCTGTAAAGGTAGACACAGACCCGTGGCCAGAGCGATGGCAGGAAGGTCCCCCGGCCGAACAACACACATCAAACCACTCTGTGTCTCTGACACCAGTTTTCTTCGCTTGGAAGATGGTGATACCAGGGGGTTGACATCTTTTAAAGCGTAAAGTAGGACGTGCAGGAAGTATCTGGAAGTATCCGACTCATGATAGGTAGTGAGTGATTTTTCCCCCTCAAGTTACTGCTACATATTACATCATCTACAAAAGCTACGTCGAATATGGCATTCAGAGTAGAGCAGTCAAAATCAAACAGCCTGAAAAAATATCCCGTCTGTGCTGAAGGGATAAAGTTCCGAATTGTCTCACAAGTAAACACTAGTGGCCGTTCTAGGCAACCAGGCACAGAGCACGCTCTAATCACAAACAGGGCCGCGTGCGCAGTAAATACGCATTGAAGGAAGGAATTCAGCACATCACTTTCCTGAAAGTAAACAAAAAGTCATCTCAATTCATGTTTATTTGGTTGTTTTCGTGACAAATGCATATGACCGCAAGGTATCCCGTTCTAAAGAAAATTGTAATGGCTTCTTGTTTAAGTAAGAATGATGTGGCTCACGATTATCAATCTATCTCATCAGACACAATAATTGGGCGTTCATGGACACATTCTTTAAACTTTATCTCTCTGTCTGTACACTCCATCCACACAAAGTTTCAGAAGAAATACCTGAACAGAGAGCCAAGATCCCATTAATACCCAAAGCAAAGGAGAAAGAGCGATCCTATTTCAGCATTCCCTAAGCTCTGAGACAATACTATTATCCAGAAGACAAAGTGATGAATCCAATCAGCGTTTCAATTACCACCTTACATCACCGCATTATAAATAAGGTCCCCTCAGGAGCGGTGCCAGGAGCAACACCGGGCGTCCTGCCCATAATGCCCTCTGTCCGTGATGTCCTTTGGTCCGTGATACCCTCCTGTCAGTATTTTACTTTTGTAGGCGATTTTTTTAAAGTTCCTTTAGGAACTTTTTAAATCTTTCCCTAAAACTCTTATTTTTAAAGATAGTTTAGTAGTAAATGAACAAAGTCGCCTCCCCAAGCCCCTCCACTTTTACCGACTAAGTCTGTTTGCTGGATCAGCATTTGCAATGTCCACTGCCATACATTCAGCCTTAGATATTGTAGT
The DNA here is from genome assembly GCA_004023785.1 of Mungos mungo. Taxonomy (NCBI): domain Eukaryota; kingdom Metazoa; phylum Chordata; class Mammalia; order Carnivora; family Herpestidae; genus Mungos; species Mungos mungo. The sequence goes on along the minus strand of PISW01003580.1, from coordinate 154,303 downwards.
ATTTCCCAGATAAAGGATTAATCAAAATGTGTTCTTTCTTTTTACAGTTTTCTAGCAATTTCCATCACACTGAACAAAAAGAGAAGAGCCGAGCTTGGCCAACGGAATGGATGATCAGAGGGAGAAGCTCTTGTGTTCGCCAATGGAATAGATGTGGAAGAACAGAACTGTGTCTGCCGAGAAATCCACTGGTGAGCTGGGTTCTGTGCCTGGCGCCCCTCACAGAGCGCCTGTGAGTCCGCGGGGAGGGGGAGCGCTGTGGCTCAGCTCGAGGGCAGAGGACCACTTCAGACTGAGGGGTGTGGGAGACCATGTTCCCTCAAACTTTCTCCCAGTGAGGAAGGGGGTCCATGTGGGACAGCTCCATCCAGTCCTCCTGTCCCACCAGGGAAGACACGGCCATCAGCAAGGTGCATGGCTTTCAGGAAAAGGGCTGGGGAGTGGAGGAAGACCGGCCTGTGGCCCCTGAGGGGCTGAGGGTGATGAAGTGACTGTGGGAAATGCCTCCAGCTCCCCACCCCCCTCACACCTGCTGGACCACAGCAGGGGTGCTGCGGAAAGGCAGGCTTCGTGAAGCCTGTGGGCAGGACAGGAGGTAGGGGAGGTGTCCCCGGGGTCTGAGGTCCTGGCACTGGGTGCCTGGCTCCAGACAGGCTGACACACACCACGCACTGAAGCCTGTTCCCAGGTTCCAGTCCCCACGGTGGCACGCCCAGATCTCACGGTACTATAGAGTGAGCCAAAGTCAAGGACAAGCGGTCTGGAAAGACTAAGGCGGCATCAGGACTGGACTCAGGGAAGCAGAGACCTTGGAGTCAGAGGACAGGGGATGAAGATGGACCTTGGGCTCTGACCGCATAGCACATGATGACCAGGAATGGAGCCGGCCTTCCACAGTCTTGCTGCGTCTCAGAGAAGCACCCATGACCTTGGAGGCGGATGGGCAGTGACCTCCCAGGGGAAAGGCAGAGACAGAGAGTGAAGGAACACACGTAGTAAGAGGCACCAGGAGAGGGGCTGGCAGAAGGTGTCCTCAGGGAATAGCGCCTAGTCTTCTCCCGTCCCCCAGGGGGGCCACTGAGAGCCTGTTTCCTCATCTCCCAGCAGGCAGGGCGTGGGTCCGCTTGCTAAGCTCATACCTGCTTCCTGGGTAGTTTCCGGAAGCAAGAACCCTGTAAACAGATGACACTCTTTAATACAATGTCCAGTCCTCAGAGTTTAAGGCTACCGTAAGAAATTTTATCAGTGTCTCACTACCTAATCAATTATTAGAATATTTTAATAATATTTAATAATACTTTAAATGAGATTAAAGGTAAGGAATATCCTTTTAATAATAGCAAGTGTGTATATTTTCCCTAACGAAGGCAGAAATAGATAGAAGGTCATGTAGTATATAAATTGACTTTGGGGAAAGACTCGAATACATTTCATGAGATAAAAATTAGGGAGTATTGTGCATCAAACCAGAGAGGCCATTTCTTACTGATTTCAGGATCTGCGTAAGAGTTACGTTAGAAGATTTCGATGACAACGTTGATTCTTGAGATAATAATTCTGTACATGGCATATTAAAGGGGTAATATATTCTAGTCTATCCTAGAATGTCTTTTAAAAATGGAGTCAGAGGTTAGGAATCAGACCATGGAGCGTCCAAAGATGAAGGAAAAGAACCGTGGATGAAACCAAATCATAACTCGTGTGTGGCTCCAGGACTCGGGTTTTCCCAGTGGGGCCCGGGGCCGGGGTGGGGTCAGGGGCCGGGATGGGGTCCGGGGCCGGCGTGGGGTCAGGGGTCGGCGTTGGGTCCGAGGCTGGGGTGGAGCAATGGGCAGATGCTCAGAGTGACTGGCAGGGACTATGCCATGCTGGGGAAATATCATGTGGATGGACAGAAGGAGGTGGGCAGTGGGCACCAATGGACATTTCCAAGGAGGACGTGCACTGAGTGGACCCCACACAGTCGTCCAGAATTGTCTGTGACGAGTTCAGGAGCCCTCCCGGCAGAGCTGAGAAATGTTGGTGCTTTATTTAGTAATTGGACGTGGAAGGGAATGAGGCCCAATGAAATCTAGACGATGTGCAGTATCACAAGGGGAGCCTAGATGATGACTTTACGAAATGTTACCAGCTTATTTTCCTTTTGTAAAAGCCGTGCAACAAAGTCCCTGTTTCCTTATATGATTCCATGTAATATTAAATAGAAATCAGCTTTTTAAATAAATATTAGTCTAGCCAGGGGTTACGTTCTGTTCAGCACAAACTCATCACTGTCTTTCGTCTGGAATTGTCAGACTCCTGATCGCTCGGGATGAAGCTGTGGGGATCACTGTGTCCACGCTCCCTCCTCCAGAACTCTTCCAGAGCTGGGCACCAGGGCGCAGGGTGACACTGCTCCGGCCCACGTGCCCCTGCATGCCAGCCATGGGGAAGTAGTCATATTCGTGCAGAAACCCACCAACAAAGTGGACCCTATGATAATGAGATGAGAACATTTTGAAATGAAATGTTTCTTATGAAAAAATCCCTTGTTTTATATAATGTGAATAATGAGTATGCGGCACTCTACTCTAAGAAAGCATATTTAAAACCTTTTTCTTTTTCTTCTTCAATATTACTTTGGCTATTCGGGTTTTTTTTTTTTTTGTGGTTCCATATGAATTTTAGGATAGTTTGTTCTAGCTTTGAGAAGAATGCTGGTGCAACTTTGATGGGGATTGCATTGAATGTGTAGATTGCTTTGGGTAATAATGACATTTTAACAATGTTTATTCTTACGATCCATGAGCATGAATGTTTTCCCATTTCTTTGTGTCTTCTTCAATTTCCTTCATAAGTCTTCTATAGTTTTCAGCATACAGGTCTTTTACATCTTTGGTTAGGTTTATTCCTAGGTATTTCATGGTTTTTCGTGCAATTGTGAATGGGATCCTCGACACATCCCCAGAGGCAAGGGAATCAAGAACAAAAATGAACTACTGGGACCTCATCAAGATAAAAAGCTTCTGCACTGCAAAGGAAACAATCAAAAAAACTAACAGGCAACCGACAGAATGGGAAAAGATAGTGGCAAATGGCATATCAGATAAAGGGCTAGTATCCAAAATCTACAAGGAGCTCACTAAACTACATACATGAAAAATGAATGATCCAGTGAAGAAATGGGCAGAAGACATGAACAGACACTTCTCCAAAGAGGACATCCAGATGGCCAACAGGCACATGAAACGATGCTCAGCATCACTCATCATCAGGGAAACACAAATCAAAACCACACTCAGATACCACCTCACACCAGTCAGAGTGGCTAAAATGAACAAATCAAGAGACTATAGATGCTGGTGAGGGTGTGGAGAGACGGGCACCTTCCTGCACTGCTGGTGGGAATGTAAACTGGTGCAACTGCTCTGGAAAACAGTGTGGAGACTCCTCAAAAAACTATCGATAGAACTCCCCTCTGACCCAGCAATAGCACTGCTAGGGATTTACCCAAGGGATAAAGAAGTGCTGACACATAGGGGCACATGTACCCCAATGTTCATAGCGGCACTTTCTACAATAGCCAAATCCTGGAAAGAGCCTAAATGCCCATCACCTGATGAATGGATCAAGAAGATATGGTATATATACACAATGGAGTACTACATGGCAATGAGGAAGAATGAAATCTGGCCATTTGTAGGAAAGTGGATGGACCTCGAGGGTGTCATGCTAAACGAAATAAGTCAGGCAGAGAAGGACAAATACCATATGTTTGCACTCACAGGTCTAACAGGGGAAACCTAACAAGACCATAGGGAGGGGAAGGGGGAAAGAGAGCTGGGTAGAGTGAGGGACACAGATCAAGGGAGACTACTGAATACTGAAAACGAACCATGGACTGAAGGGAGAGGGGGAGGGAGACAGGGGGTGATGGGCATGGCGGGGGCACTTGTGGGGAGAAGCACTGGGTGTTATATGGAAACCTACTTGACAATAAACTATTATGAAAAAAATAAAAAATTAAAATATTTTAAAAAACCCCAATAAACCTTTTTCTTCTTGTTTTGGCCTTGGCTCCTTTGCCTCGGAGGCCCTGACCCAGACGCTGGCCCCTCCCAGGCCGTGGCCTTCAGACTCCAGTTTGCTGCCAAGGGGAAGCGGGCAAGTGCTCATTGGCTCAACAGGAGGCTGGTATGAGCCATTACGGGCTTTGCCTCAGCCCAGCGTGGGTTGGGAGTTCTTCCATTATTTCCAACAAAAACGCTCATGTGTTTCAGTTGTGGGTTTGTAGATTCAATCCCGCTCTTCCCCGACCAGGAATTAAGTCTAACGATGAGCTCGGGAAATGCTCTTCGCGCATATTCTCTCTGTGGGTCGACACGCTGGCTGCCTCCAACAGAGAATGAGAGTGGCCGTTGGCTCCAAGAGCGTCCAGTGTCCCCTCCTGTGGGGACCAGCCCCGACCCTCACGACCACCAGAAAGTGAAGATGGCCTGAGGTCTAGCCTCTAGACTTCGTGAATCAGGCCTAACGTCCTCCCAGAATGAAGGGGGGACTCGTTAGCTTACAAAGTGTGAAGTTTTAGGAGAAGTTGGCACCAATCAGCTTCCTGCAAACACAGTGCGGGTTACAAGGAATGTGTGGGAGGAGCTAACGGCACAGAATGTTCCTCGGCCTCCTGGCGTAAACAAGACAGCAAGAGCAGCTTTGCTGACGGAGATGGGTATCTTGCTTCATGGCCACGTGGCGTTACCCTTTGGATACGACCAAATCCTTGGGCAAACATAGAGATCTCCTTGGTTTTTACACCTGCGGGTTATTCTGAACCACTAACCGGAAAAGAAGCTGTGTGGACTCAGTGTTGCTGTGTTTCGGGACGATGTTGAAGGACCTCTCTCAAATGTCGCCTTTCTCAGATCTGCCCATTTAGAAGCATTTCTTTTTACTTACTTTGATTTACCCAACAGCAATTTATGTTTTGCTTCTGGAATTTTAAAAAATTCATAAGAGCATATGATCATTGTAAATTTTTATTTGTAGTTGAAATCGGGCAGTCTTGTTAAGCTGGATTGATTAGGATCAGAGACGTCGATATGAGTCTGGGAAGGAAGGACTGATTTCTCCTCGAACCCTGCAGGTGAGGCCGTCACAGACGATTTGATGAAATCCGTCCCAGGTTTCCCGTCTGATGCGGCGGCTTAGTGTCACGGGTCTTCAGAGGCTGACAGGTGCAGTGATGTGAAGGGGACCCTCCCCTCTGCAGGGGCTGCTCCCCAAACCCGGCAAAGTCTAATCTCTGAAGGAAAAAGGCCACAAGTAAGCAATTTGTCCCAACAAGCGAGAAGGAATTACCTGCCTGAAAACCGTCACAACCGCGATTCTGCCCAAGGCCTCGCCCGGAGCGGGACACCGTGGAGTCAACACGGGGCTTGGAGGACCCAAGGCAGCTCTGCGAAGGGCCTGGAAAAATCATCTCCATGCTCCAAGAAGGTGGTGTGCCTGTGCTGAGAAAGAACCTTCCAGCAGAAACGGGAAGAAAACTCCCAGGTCTAGCTGCCGACGTAACGAGGAAATACCGTTCGCCGTCAGGAAGAACCACGGTGAGCTTCCAGTAAGAAACGACCAGGAGGGGAGGCCGCCTCTCCCTGTGCTGGCGGAGTGTCGTTGGTGACACGATCCCGCAGACGCGCAGCCACTGGGTGTCCTCAGAGTGTCCCCAGACGTGGTGCCTCGGCGGGTGGAGCTCAGTCCAGACCCCGGTGTTGAGGGCCAAGGGCCGGGAGTGGGCCACAGGGGCTTGGACAGGACCGAGGGCTCAGCGGGGAAGGACAGCCCACCGCACCGAGAACATAAAGTGAGGGCAGAAACCGGGCGGCGGGTTTGGGCCGTTTCGGGCCCCAGAGCTGACACTGTGTGGGTCTACTTGTCCGCTTTGTCTTGTCGGCGCGGGGCTCCTGGGGCAAGACGCGGCTTCATTTGGTTTGGGTCCCCTGCACTGACGCAGGGGCCTCTCAGCTGATGGGGGAGCCCAAGACGAGCTGACACCCTGCAACCCACCCCCTTCCCCCAGGCGGCATCCCGGGGACATTCCTCACGCACTCCTGGCTGCTGCCCTAAAGCCAAAATAGCAAAATTCAGAAACAAAAACAGAAATAAAGGTTCACTGATAGACCTCAGTCCTGCAGGCCTGAGTCTCCATCAGTTTACAACTCACTGTCTAGTAAATTACAGGCACAGGCGACCTTACCAACATCCCCCCCCCAGAGCCTCCCCCTCCCTCCACAGCGACGTGGGGAACAGAGGCAGGAAGGAGGTGCCCGGTGAGGTCGCACCTCCTAACCATGGGAGAGCCCAGCGCCCCCAGGGACACCGCCGGCCTCTGTTAACCTCGCCTGGAGGGGAAACAACGCTAGTGTGACTGTGGCCCAGCCTCAGGAACCTCAGGGTCCTGTTTGGATACCACCGACCCTCTGGAGGCTCCCTCTGTCTCCATCTCCCCCGGCGCTGCAGTCTATGACCGGCCGCTCAGCTCCCCAGTGCAGCTCTTCCCGCCCTGGGTCCTGTCCCTGTGTGTTAATGAACTCACCCTTTGGCACCAAAGGCGTCTTCAAGAACTCTGTCTTGGCCGTCAGCTCCGCGCCACCATCACCCCAAAACCTCATCGTCGGCGAGCCCCAGTCACCAGGACCAAGGCACGCGGTGGTGATGACCCCTCTCCTCGGTGGGGACCTTTGCTCCAGACCAAGTCAGCTTCACAGAAAGCCTCTGGGAGGTCACCCGCTGACAGGGGCCTGCCCATGCCCCCCCCCCCCGGCACACGCGGGGGCTCCAGGCTGCAGGCCCAACGCCCTGACGCGGTGCTTCCGTCCTGCACATATTTCTGTGTTCCCCACGCGTCCCCTGCACGTCTGCGATTGTCCGAGAACTCCCCAGAGTCCGGTCCCGCGGGAGGCTTCACGTCAGGGACATTGGAAAACTAGGGAGTCACCCCCTGAGTGGTCTCATTCCTTCTCTGTGGGAGCGGGATACCAGGAGGGGTCCATTCATGAACTAAGGACAATGATTTCTGTGTATTTTATGTATTATTTATTTAATTAATTTTTATTTTCTTTTCAAATCTTTCCAACATTCTAGTTAGATAACACACAGGAATGGACCCCAGAGGCCCGCCTCTCACATACGACTCCCCGCGCTCATCCCACCAAGGGCCCTTCTCGGTGCCCGTCCCCCAACCAGCCCACCCCCCACCTCCTCTCCAGCAGCCTGCAGTTTGTTCTCTGTATTTAAGAGTCTGTTCTTTTTAATGTTTATTTATTTATTTTGAGAGAGCGAGCAGGGGAGGGGCAGAGAGAGAATCCCAAGGAAACTCCATGCTGTCAGCACAGAGCCAGACTTGGGGCTTGATCTCAGGAACTGTGAGATCATGACCTGAGCTGAAGTCAAGGTCAGGCTCTTAGCTGACTGAGCCCCCCAGGCGGCCCCGTGAGAGTCTGTTTTATGGTTTGTTTCAGGACAAACCTTGTGTGTAAAGGGCCAGCTCCCGGCCCTCAGCGCCCCCGGCTGACTCTGGCCTGCGGGTGCCCAAGCAGCGGGGCAGACTGCGACCCTGATGCCACAGCCTTAGCTCCTCGGGGTCGCTGAGTCCCCGCCTGGCCGAGCTCCCCTGTCTGGCCCCAGGGCTTCTGCTCGGCATCCCAGCTCCTTCCACAGAGGCCTCCCCCCCCCACCCCATCCGCTCTGCCCCCCTCTCCAGCCCCTCCTCCGCTCACCCGCCTTCCTTCACCACAAACGCATCACACGTGGAACATTTGCTCGTTCTGGTAAGAAACAACCCAACAATAAAGAAACGCAGTCCGTGACGTGCACAAGAAGCCAGAATGCCACTCAGTAGAGATGCTCTGAGTAACTTGTGCAGATTAATTCCTCCAGAATTCCCATGTGGGTGCCTGTTTGAGATAATGGCTAACATAGAATAATATATTCTATTTTGCAAGTTGCCCTTCCACTTGGAATGCTTTGGTTCTATGTCCGTTTCACTCCATCCCGTCGGCGGTGAATGTACTCTTTAGAGCAGAGGTTGGCATACACCAGGCATTAAATAAATGCTGTGGAAGCAGCGAACACATGAATGAGTGACAGAGACATTTTGATGGGTGCGGCCGCGGCAAGGCTGTGTCTCCATCACATCTCCTTCCTGGCCCTCCGAATCTCAGCTGCAGCCCCCTGTGCGTGGACGTGGACGGACCGTGAGACGGAGTTCTGGATGATGGATTGTGCTGGAGGCTGCTGGAACCTTGCACCAGATCCCCTGCACCTGTTACTTCCTGACCTGCCGGCCGCAAGGAGTCCAGTGGAGGACTCTGGGGAAGGGGGGGGCTCGCACCCAGTGAGGGCCCGAGGGAAGGCAGTGCCTTCTCTGCCCCTTCCCGCCAGCTCCGTGGACTGCATGTGGGTGGGGTGAGCCACCGAGACTTAGGAAATTATTTTACCAGCAGAGAGCCTGTCTGGACTCATAGAGAGACCATCCTAATGGTCTCTGAACATTTGCGTCCTGATACGTAAGTCCCTCCAACAAGGGTGGAAACAAACGGCAGCCCTACACGGTTGCCAGTGTTGTACACTCTCACACGTTTTAGGAAATGCCCGTCATCGTAACACAAGCCATCTCCCCGGGACGTACTGGGGATCTAGGTAGGGGTCGTATCCAGAGTCGCTCCACGTTCGTTGCTCTTTACCTCCTCTGCGGATTTCCTGGAAGGAGAAAGAGAACAAGGAGGAGGAGGGGAGGAGGCGAGGGTGCAGGGGTGGAAGGAACCAGAAGAGGAAGGAGCGACAGAGAGAGACGGAGGGGGAGGGAGACGCCCAGCATCTCCTGCCACCCCAGCCGCAGCCGTGTTCCCCCAGGCGGCTCAGCCCAGGCGTGAGCAGCCTCGGACTTGACTCCAGGCTCACCCACACCAGCACATCCGCGTGGACCGCGGACGGGAGGGAGGGGGGCCCCACGTCCTGCCCTAGGGCCCCGAGACACGGCCGCAAAGGAGGGGGTTTCGCTTCACTGTGTCGTAGAGGAATGTTACACAAGGTAAAATGTAAACCATTTTAACAACATAAGAAGGCTTTCAGAAAAAAGCTGAAAATGCATAGACACTTCCTCTCGGAGACAACTATGCACCTGTGACATCTTTCGTGTGCTTGTAATGTTTCAGACTGCCTTTCTCCTCAAAAGTTTGGTTGATATGCTGCAAGCTCTTCCTATTTCATGGGATCATTGGCTAAGTCGGAGGCTTCAAAAATCAGGGCTTTGCATCCTCTTAAGCTGGAGAAACATTGAGAACAGACAATGGTAAATAGATTGGTAGGAACTGTGTCCACAAAACAGACGTATCTGTGCCCCTCCCAGAGCCGTGACTGCGATCTTCTCTGGAAATGAGTTTTCAGATGTAATCAAGTTAACGTAAGGTCCTACTGCACAAGGGTGGCCCTGACACGTGGTCGGTGGGTGTCCCTGGAAGTTTAGGGCACAGAAGAGAATGCCGTGTGACCTCATGGGTGGAGATTGGAGAGACGCGGAGACTTCTGGGAGCACCAGCAACGGGAGGAAATTGGGGGTGGATTTTCCCCAAGAGACTTCACAAGGGACACGGCAACGATGCTGAATGTCCCTCGTCCAGACTGAGAGACAATAAATTCCGGCTGTCATGAGTTCCCCGGTTTATAGTGATTTGTTACAACGACAGGAAACTAACACACGCGGCGAAGACAGTTTCCATTAAGGCCACAGATCAATGAAGAAAGTCCAACCTGGATGAGAGTTTCGATTCTTACCAACGTGATCTCCGTTACGAGCTGATGCTTTCAGGACGGAGCACAGGTGTGAACCTCAAATTTAAGTCTTTAGCGGCTGGCGTGCTGCTGGGGACATGCTGTGCCCACGTTTCTGTTGTCCGCCAGGCTTTGAGCGCTGCGCCCCGACCCCCCCACCCCCTCCAAGTCCTGTTATTCTCCGTGAGAGTTTGCAGAAAGGGGGAGGAGCTGTCTGGGTCCTTTCCTTCAGGACAGAAGCGTTGTCATCAACCGATTTTGTTTTCCTCACCTGTTTAAGGCACTGGCCACCCATGGACCTCGGAAATCTTCTGCGTGCTTCCGACACCGCTTGGAGGTAAAACATAAAATGGATCTATCGAGATTTTATAGTTTCTGGTGAGAACGGAATGATGTCCAATGTGACAACCAGTGTGCCTCCAAACACCTTGCTCAGAGTTTTCCCACCGAAAGTGTTCTTCCGTTTCACCAAATAATTAGATGTGATACCAACAAAGAAAGAAAGAAAGAAAGGGGGGAGGGAAAGAAGAAGGGACAAAGAAGGAAAGGAAGGAAGGAAGAGAGAAAGAGAGTAGAGAGAGAGAGAAAGAAAGGAAGAAAAGAAACGAAGGTTTTATTCTAAAATAGCTGAGTCCCGGAAATTACAGAGGTGTTAGGGCACAGGGACCCGTGTGAACCTCAGTCTCCTCCGGGAGAGGGGGGATCAGGAAGCAGGTACAGCAGACAAGGCGGTGCTGCTGTGACTCGGAGTATTTAATCTGACCCCCCCCCCGCCCCGCCCAGTCTACTCTGGGACAGAATTTAACGTTCGAACATGATGGACGTGCAGCTTTCTTAAACCCTGAAATATTTCTGAAGGACATGAGGAGGCAAAAAGCATAGAGATCGCACTGGTTATTAGTTTGTTCTGCTTCTTTCTTTATTAACATACGTATTCTAACGTGTGTTATATGTGATGGTTATTTGACAACGGGGCACTAAGAAAGGGGGCCCGCGTCAGAGAGGACGCACGTTCTCAGAGCCCCGCCAATTTTTCGTGACAGAGATGGAAATTTTATCTTATTTTATTTTATTTATTTTCTATCACTTTATTTTATTTATTGTTTTTTTTTTTTTAATTTGTTCTGCTTCTACCGTTGGAGAAACGCCCCTGGGTCAGGCTTCCAAGTGCCCCGTAAGGCCCTCGAAAGCTCGCATGTAAAAACGTTCCCGACTGCTTTCTCCCCAAACCATTCGGAACCACTGGGTTCTTCCCGGGTCTGCCCGTCTTTACGAGAGGTCGTGGTTTTCCATGACCTTCTCCAGCAGCCGGGTGGCCTCCACCGGGGCTCCGCAAGGGCACTTAGGTTCCTCAGGGGGGTTTCGGCTCTAACCTCAGGGAGCTTAGCGCGTGTTTGCTCTGCCCCAACAAGCATCGCTCTACCCAGAAGCTTTGGAGCCCTTGTGTGGCCGGAGATGTCGGGGTCAGGCTTTAGGGGGAGTTGGTCACAGGGGCCCCCCCTTGTCTGTGCTTCCCCTCGCCGTGGTCTGGGCATCGGCGCACATACTCAGGCCTGTTACTGGGGTCTCAGCAGGTGCTGCTGGCATCTCCCCGTGGCTCACGGGGCCGAGCAGCCCTGACCTCTCTTCCTCTCGCCCCACCCCACTGAGTGCATCGGCAGTTTCTATCAACCTTTGTCCCCAAAATGCATCAGCAGCATGGATGCGACGCCGTCTCCTCTTCCTCTCGCCCTCGCTCAAGGCCGCACCCCTGCAAGTCCACGCCACCCTGACCCTGTCCCTGTCCATGCGTCGGGCCATCCTGCTTCCACTCAGCAGCCAGGCATCTTCTCCAGCAAACACTTCCTTTGTCTGCTCGGGAGTTTCCAGGGACCCAAGCACTTTGCACCACTCCTGGAGCAAAAGCCACATGATGGGAAGCCTGGCCTCGTGGAGGACCCCCTCTCACTCTCTCATGGACTTGGGCAGGCTGGCTTTCTTTTTCCCTGAATACCCCAAGGTCATGCCCGCCCAGGGCGGTGATGCTTGTCCCCTGTGCACTGGAGCCCGGGCAGACCCTTGCCTCCTTCCTCCTCCAACATCTTTTCCAGCTCCATCTTTTCCCAGAAGGGAAGCATTGATCACATGACATAAAATAATCTACCCCCACCCCATTTCATATTTTCTGCAGAATCTAGGGACGCCGGAAGCTACAGGGCGCCTTTGCGAACTTGTGGTACAGTGTACGCTTTGTTTACTGCCTCTCCTTCCCCCCGTTGGGTTGGAGGTGCCTGCAGGGAATCGTGTTTCCAGTTTCTCTGTGCCTCGTGGCATCTGAAACATGTAACGCAGCTTAATAAACATAAATAAATAATTACTCAACCTACTCAGCCGGGGAGACTGCCTTCTGTGGGCGAGCTCAGATATTGTCAGGAGTCTATGATACCTGGGCTGGGAAATACCACATCGACGAAACAGCATGAGCAAGTGTGTGGTGTTCTTGCTCACACGATGTGTATTTTGTTTGGGACATAGGCGCAACCATAGAGAGTAGACAAGTCGCTTGTAGCCAGTGACGAAAAGACATACTTTCTGTCCCTGGGAGGCTTCTTGAGAAGAAAACCAACCCATGTCATGTGTGTTTTAATGTGTCAGCGTCGGTATTTCCCCCACCCTGCTGCCGCTCTTCAATCTGCCATTTGCCGTACGTGGGAGGTTATCTAAGCAAAACATGACTTAGATGAAGCTAAAGAGATAGTTAAGTTTACTGAACTTCACAGGGAAAGGTTTGTTTATATCTACATTTCCTACAAGGCATACGTTCCACAGTTATGAAAACAGTGGATTTTACTGAGATTTTACCTTTAGTGTGTGATGGAAAAGTACATTTTGGGGAGGTGGTGGGAATCACATGACTGTTTCCATGGAAACTGACAGAGTACACCACTGAATTCGACTGAAGAATAGCTGTTGTAAGTAGCTGACTGTCAGCCTCCCAAGTTTATGTGAAGGTCATTTCTACAAGCCCTAAGTGGATGGCCCCAAACAAGTCTGGCTTTTCATGAGCTTTGCCAATAGTGATCAATATCCATCATAAGGCAACCCGGCCGGACCGGAGCAGTGACGCCGTCCCTCTGTCTGCTTGCAGGCTGAGACACAGCCAGACGGGAGGCCAGGATGTTATGGCTGAACGGCCGCACTTTAAAGGGATTAATAATTAAATATTTACTGAATATGTGTTCAAAGGACTTGCAAAATATATAAAAGAATAGGTTTTTCTCTTAATATATCAGATTTGAACATGACAAGATTTTAAATGCGTTTTCTATGTTGGATTATATTCATTTTAATTAAAAAAAGAACAGATTAAAACTGCATAATGGTAGGACGTAAAACTGTTAAATATTTGTGTCTCACTCAGGTAAATAAAATAAAATAAAGTATTTACTGAAGCATCAACCTGAATGTCTCTATAACACCCTAAATCTGTGTAATACCCATTAGACACCTTCACTGTCGTAACAGGCTTTATTTATTAATTTATTTTTATTTTGTGGATGATTTGTCAGCAAGGTTCAAAACTTGACATCTATGTGTGAGAGACGTAGAAGTTCACCGCCATCAAGGTGAGCTCCGTCTTCGCTTCAGGGCGTGTCTGCCCGAGCGACTGCCTGTGGGTTCAGGGGGCGCACGAGGCGGCGCAAGGGGCTATCGCGTGTGCCCCGGGAGCTCATGCACCAGCTGCACCACCGACCAGAGCTCTCCGCAGGGCGGATTTATCGGAAATCATATTAACAACACGCCGGCCGGGGAGGTCATCTTCCTGCGCCGATGTGACACTGACTCATAAACTTGTCCTCGCCAGAGGAAATTGAACCGTTTCCCGGGGCCGCATGTCCAATCCTTCCAGAATGCTCTGTGGAGCCGCGTCGCTTAATGTGCCCTCAGGAGATGCCACTCGAACCAGAAATAACGAGTCCGAGCGAGTGATTTCAGAGAGCTTCACGCAGAAGCTTTCGATCAATTTAGATTGGTAGCTGATTTTGTTTGATTTGCAAACGTCTACACCTGACTTTGCTTCCAGTTTGGTAATTTTCCCATAACTGGGGAACATTTGTACTTTGTTCTGAAAAAGTGCCACTTCAGTTCAGTTAACATTTATTCCTGTTCTGTTTTGATCTGTGGGACAGAAAGTAATAAACTTTTAGCTCCTACTAAACAAGCAGGAGAGCACACTCACAGATTTGGGGCAGTTTTGTAAATCTCCAATCTGCACAAAATGTGCACGACCTGGGCTGTCTGTCACATGTTTTATTTTGTAATATGATTACCTCTTAAAGCCACAATTATATCTCAGGTGGCTTTGATCCAGGTCACAAAGAAAGCTTTATAAAGATAATTTATCTATATATTTTAGAATTTAAGTTCCTTACGATGTGTGATACTAATTTAATGTACTGAACATAATCGTGTCATAAGATCTTGCTAAAGGTTTCAGCAGACTTTAAACGATAATTTCCACTTTGACAATAACCTTTGAGCGTAACCCAGAATCCCTGAGATCCGACCTCATGGCTTCGCTTCATCAGCTCAGACTCGTTAGCTGACGCGATGGCCCAACATTGCTTTTTAGAGAACTTGTCTGTAAACCGCTCGTTCGATTTTATAGAAGGCAAGCATTTTTTAATATCTCTTGTTAGAAGGAAGCTGTTTGAACATATGAAATTTAAAAATAAGGCCAATCGGGAGAAACGTCATCGACTTCTAGAAATCCTGGCGTTGCTCCCTGGGGGGTGAAGAAGCGCCTGCTGATGAATTCAAGGAGAAATGTCTTCGGAGAAGCGGTGCAACTAGTGAAGCAAAAAATAATAATAATGCAGCATACACAATCTTTACATTTTCTAGCCTTCCAAGAGACTGATAAGAGAATGAAAAATTTTTCCTTTAAAGAAAACAAGCCCACATTCCGACTTATAAGAAACGGAGAAGGTCGCGTCCGTGGATCCTCGTGAAGGAAGAATCGAGGACTGTGTCAACCTCAAGAGTCGTGAACGGCACTGAGCTTTGAGTGTCAGGTTTCCCTTCACTTTACAGAAATCTGAACTTTACCGAAAATGGCTTGGTTGCTAACATGCTGTATTACAGTAGTTTCACATTAATCTTCTTGCTGTATATATTTATACAGAGAGAGAGAGAGAGAAACACATGACCAACGTTGCTATAAACAACCAGAACTGCCACACAGAGTGTGTTCCAATTCGTCATTCTGCTTGGCGTTGGCTGCGCCGTGCTGTGGACGTGCCCTTGGCCACGCTCTCAAGGCCCAGGGACAGGCCCCCTGTGGTGGGTACGAATCAGCTGCCATCCTGGAGAACCAGCGTCTTCATCTGGGTTCAATTCCAAATTTCAGCACCTGCTCATTTTCATTTTGAATTAATCATAGTCTTAAAATTGTAAATCATTTATGCAGTTCTGAGTATTAAAAATACGCTATAAAGGTTCCTAGTCACCACTATTTCCTCTCTTTCCTTATAGGAAAACATTTGTGTGGTGTAGGTTTCTTTCTCTAATTTTTATTTTATTCAGAACCAAACAAATATGCAAATATTGATAGTTTAATAAAATCCTCTCTCTTTCAGGGCTCCTGGGCAGCTCAGTCGGTTGAGCTTCTATCTCTTGGTTTCGGCTCAGGTCTTGGTCTCAAAATCTGTGAGTTCAAGCCCCGGCATTGGACTCTGCACACAGAGCATGGGGCCACCTTGGGACTCTCTCTCTCACCCTCTCTCTGGCCCCCTCTGGTTTGCTCTCTCTTTCTTTATAAAAAAATAAATAGCATTTAAAATGTTAAAAATTAAAAAAATTCTCCATCTACTTATTTATCCAAGTATGAGTTTAAAAAATATATTTTTTTGAGAGAGAGAGGGAGAGACAGAGAGAGAGGGAGACAGAGAGAGAACAAGCAGGGGAGGGGCAGAGAGAGAGGGAGACAGAATCTGAAGCAGCTCCAGGCTCTGAGCTGTCAGCACAGAGCCCGACGCAGGGCTCAAACTCGCAAACCCTGAGATCATGACCTGAGCCGAAGTCGGACGTTGAACTGACTGAGTCCCCCGGGAGCCCCTGTCTAGGTTTGACTTTTGTGTGTGCGGAGGCAGCGCGCATCTGGACGTGGAAAGGATGGGATTCAAGACGGTGACAGATGGGACAGCAGCCCCGTGCTGACCACGTAGCAGCCTGTCCCGGAGGTCACCCTCCGCCAGTGACAAGGGATCTCGCCGTCCCGTGCTCACAGCTCCTCGGCATCCCAGGGTCCCCTGCTGAGGGGCCATCTTCTGTCTTCTTACAAGAAAACGAAGTGGCAGTCAATAGCCTTTTGCACAAGTCAATTACGAGTTAATTTTTTTGCCTGTTCTGCACTTAGCTTTCACTTAGCAAAGAACCGGTGAGGTCCATTTCCGGATTTGTCACGGACCTTGGCAAGGACAGGTTTTACTGCATCTCTGAGTCCCCCCTTTGAAGTTCTATTTTAAAATGCTCTTTAGAAATAAATGCTGCAGAACTATAATCTAGTTTGATTTTGCCAAAAACTATTGATACATGTTTTACTAACAATTCTAGTATGGATTTCATTCTCCTAAATCTTGTTTCGATGCCTGCATTGTCCTAGGACCTTAGGCTACATCAGCGAGTAACGCAGGACGATCTTGGAGCCAGCACTGGGGGGGGAGGGGCTAGCCGAAGGACACCTGAGGGAGTGTGTTTTGGGGGAGGAAGTCGTCAGGGAAGGAGCCGGAAGCATCTCTGAGAAAGGGCCCAGCAGAAGTTTTGCTGGTGAAGGCGGGATGGTGGGGACACGGGGGCAGAGCCCGCTGGACCACATTGGACGTGAGTCTGTTCTTTTCTCTGAAGTGGAGAGCAGGGGAAGGTCGTGATTTGGCTCACGTTTTCCTGCCTTGTCTTTTGGGAAGAGGCGGTGGACGGCAGGGGCTGACGTGGGGAGAACCTTCCAGAGGGTGTGCGCTAACCCCCAGAGGGCTCTGCCTCGGTGCCCGCTCGTGGTGGGAATTGTCAGAAGTGGTGACATCCCAGACGTTCCTAGAAGATGGAGCAACAAGGTTTCCTGAAGGATGGGATAGAAAATGTGAGGAAAAGGTTCCAAAATCGTGTGGAGACTGGACTGTGTGGTGTAGATCAGGGAAGGTGATATCCGTGCGTACATCTCTGGGTTCAGCAATGTGAAAACACTTTCTAGTGAAAAGTAATTATTTCTTCTGTTTGTGACATTAAAGACATATACTTATTTGTTTTTGAGAGAGAGAGACAGAGACAGAGAGAAGAGAGAGAGAGCATGCTGGGAAAGGGGAGAGTCAGAGAGAGAGGAAGAGAGAGAGGGAATCCCAAGCAGGCTCTGCACCATCAGAATGGAGCCCAGCACAGGGCTTGAACTCACAAACCGTGAGATGGTGACCTGAGCCGAAGTCGGACACTCAACCGCCTGAGCCCTCCGGGCGCCCTGCAGTTACTGGCATTTAAAATGAGTGACTATATGGACCTTCCCTCTGTTTTAGATTGAGGGTATCATGTGACGTGATTAAATGGACATTATTTAGGCTATTACAAGCTGGGAAAGAGCAATTTCTAATCTACCTTTATAACCTCTTTATTTTATGTAACAAACGCATTTCTCAAAGTCTTTAAAATCTTAGGGAAACTTGAATTAATGCTCATAAACACTTCAGGTAAGTAGGCTTTTTTGTTCATTCCATCAGCTTCGGTCCGTAATGGAAAATACAGGGTGTGATCGATACACAGGCTGTATTTTACTAAGATTGATTAGAGGGGATGTTAAGCTTATTAATCCTAAAATATATGAGGTAACGTGAATTTTGATGTTGTCCAGATATAAGCGGGCTATTGCGCTTGGACCCTCCCAATGCGTACACGGTAAACTCAACTTTCTACTGATGCCTTTTCCTGCCAGTGACATCCTTCTTGGCTCTGATGCCTTCTAGCACCCTCCCTGCTAGAGTCAAGGTAGGAGGCAATAGAAACTGGAAATTAATTCTGGCACTGACCACGTGGACAGGCGTTTACGTCACACTTATGACTGGCGTGGGGGGTAGGGACTCAGGACGATGAACTTGAGTGCCGGAGAGCAAAACCCTTGTGTTTCAAACATACGGTCATTTTACTGCACCGATTCTGATCTCTCCGCTTCTCACGGATCCCTCAGCTGGGAGAGACGGGAAGCCAGGGTTTCAGCTAACCCGCTGTTTTCAAAGGATCAGCGTCGCTGTTTTGCTACATTTTGAGGGGAGACTCCGAAAATTTCAAAAGCATTAGAAATTATGATTTTTTCTCTTCAAAACTTTAAATTCTTCCCTAAATGAGAAAAAAAAAAACCCCAATGTTTTGAAATGATTAGCTCCAAAATGGGCCACCACGTTGACACGGGGAAGAAAAATACCATGAGGAAAATGAGATTCAGACTCATTACTCTCCCAACACAGAATCCTGCAAATCACCCATTCATTTCCCCAAGCTACAGATTTGACTGAAGCCTAAGAATTTGAATATATTCTCGAGTCAATTCAAGGAACGCTAATGCATGTTCTTCCATTTCCCATAACGCGGACGCAGCTCCTCTGACAAGCGCAGATGGACGGCTCAGACTCCGGCTCTGGCTCCGTTTGTGACCTGAGGCAAATCACATTTTTCTCTAGTATAGATTTCTCATCTGTGAAATGATTATGCCATGTTCCCTCACATCTAGACACAAATGACCGTCTTAATAGCCCTCAGGCCCCATTACACTAAGTAGCATAAAATGCTAAAAAGAACCAGACAACCATTCAAAACAAAAATAAAACAAAAACTTAAAGTCTCCTCTGCAATTCTGCCTGTCACTGCCTTCCCAGCATCATCGAGCTGACGAAGATGTTGGGAAAGTGGAGTCAGGGAACACGCCATTTTGTTTCTCTTCTGCCTTTCGGATGTGGATGGACGACTCAGGACAGGGCCCGCCCGACGGTAGATGCCATGTTCATGGGCCTGGACCCTGCGAGCTGGGGCCCATCTCTCCTCACTCCTCGTGGCCGCAAGCCAAGCTGTCTTTCTCTGAAAATGCTTGTGTATTTACGGAATGTGATTCTTTATAGAGGCAACTGATAACTTCTCCTCCATGACTGTATGTATTAACCGACGAAGGGCAGCTACCCCTGGTGGCCCCTGGCGTCTTCTGACTCACTGTGGTGCCAGGAGGCAGAAGGCCATGATGAACACAGACACAGAGAAGGCTTGGGTAACACGAAAGCAGTCGAGGGGGAAATCCCTTACAGGGCCCAGCCTTGTCCGCTGTGATCGCCCCCTGCAGGCACTTCTGTGGCCTTGGGTTCGGCTGAGTTCATGCCTGACCTGACACCATGGCTTCCTCTGGCCTCTTCATGTCGCAGGGAAGGACCCTGCACCCACAGACATCATGGCCGTCCAGTCCGCAGCCTTCTGGTTTGTGCTTTACTTCGGCCTCCTTCATCTGCCCTGTGGCGACATTTTATATAAGAGCTGTTCCACCGCAGTGAGGAGCTGACCTTCTCTTCCTAATGGCCCTTTCTTTTTTTCTAGTAGTTTCTAATGTAACATAGTCTATTATGGATGTTAACCACCAGGTTCTCTCTTTAGGATGCCTGTTCTCAAAGGTGGGTTCCACTTAAACAGTT
This sequence comes from Mungos mungo, assembly GCA_004023785.1. Taxonomy (NCBI): domain Eukaryota; kingdom Metazoa; phylum Chordata; class Mammalia; order Carnivora; family Herpestidae; genus Mungos; species Mungos mungo. Next base: position 134,807 of record PISW01003580.1, on the reverse strand, counting down.
GGGGAACCCCTGAACGAGGGGCATGGTCTGCACCAGACCTGAGTCAGCCTGTGGGGCACAGCCAGTGACCTGGGCTAAAGCCCCTGGATGATTCTAATGCCCATGCAGATTAAGCCCCTCAGAAGGTGCCCCTAAAGCCCTTGTCCGGGCTGGGCTCTCAGTCAGGTTCAAGTGTTCTGTTGCGATCCTGGTTCTGTATAAACTCATGGGGCTGGGGTGCATCAAACCACTATAGACCCTCCCCAGGTCCTGAGCTAAAGTAAACCCTCTTCTCTGCCGTGGGGGGCACTGGGTCAACATGGTCTAGTGCCCCAGACTCCATTAGCCCCCTTCCCAGCTGCCCGTGAAGGGTGCAGCCCCCAGGAGGCGCTGCAGGTCTGCTCACATCCGGGGGCATCCTTGATGCCTTCTGCTGAAGATAATTTCTGTAGTAATTTCTAAATTCCTGATCATGTGAGAGCACGGTCCTGGCACGGCCTTTGTGAGGCAAGAACTGTGCTCCATCAGATGCAGCCAGCCTGGGGTTCAGTGTCTGTTCCTGAGTCTCAGTTACGCAAAGTTTAACCACATCTATGCCATTTATGATCTAAAATTCTTTATCCTTCATCTTCGTCCACCTGTAAGATAGAGTTGTAGTGGTAACCACTTCCTAAGATTGTTGTAAACAATAAATGCGAATAAAGCACTTAGAACAAACCCGACATCAAACAATTATATAATTATTGTCACTAACTTGAGGACAAGAAAAACGCATTCCCCAACCACCGGGTAAGGTTCCCTTCAGAAGTCTGGCATCTCACACTTGGAGTCTAACACAGCGTCCTAACCAACATCTGCAGTCTTGAACGTCCTTGGGTTATGTGAATACATAGTCTTCCAGCCCCTGGCAGTTGAGTGGCACCTGGGCCCCAGCACCGCGGCTGATCTCTTTCCATCATGAGCAATCTTTGCGTGTTGTTCCAGTGCCCACTGCAAACGTAACCATTTTCTACATGTGTCACAAAAGCAAAGGTCACAGGCACCGGAGGAGCGGGCGCGTCATCTGCCCAGCGAGGACCAGCGCCTCGCATCAGTCACTCCCAACTCTTCTGTCAGCCCCTCTCTGTTAAGCAATGTCCGATCGTAACTATTTGGGAAGACCTAGGCAGACTTGTGCTTTTCTTTTACTTTTATTATCCAAGTCTGAGAAAAGATTTAAGGTTGAGCCTTGGCCTCATGGCCTCTAGACTTCAAGCCACACTGGCCAGAAACATAAGAATTGAACTGAGTCCCCTTTGTTTTCTGTCCTGGTCAACTTGGGGGAGACGTGCCGTGCGAGGGCTCCCTGTCTGCTCCTCCACACCCATTCCCAGACTGGCTGGTCTTCCTTGCTGCCATTTCTGCTGTTCCTGGGACAACCTCCATTCTATAGTAGACAAACGCATTGCTTAAGAACACCACCAGTGAAACAGCAAGAGAGACCAGTGTTTTGCAATCGATGGGTCAAAAACTATTAGTGAATCATAAAATTAGGCTGATTGGCAGCAACCCCACGAGTACAAATGAGAGAAGAAAATACAAACTACCAAAAACCATCACACTGTGTGTGCCTATGTTCTGAAATGTAATTTAAAAAGTATTTCTTACTGTAGAGCAAAGTCAGAACTGAAAATCCAGTGGAGTATGTCTGTTTCAGATAGTTTGAAATAAAATAAAAGCATGAGTTCGCACGTAGGTGAGAGGACGTGTCTAGAAGCCACGTGGAAGGCTGATGAGCGGCTCCAGGGCTGTGTCTACATGGCAGGGACACGTGGCGGAGAGCGGGCACGCGGGGAGGGCAGGTCTAGACGGGTGCCCTAGAGCTTCTGTCTTGTAGCCCCTGGTGGAACCGAGCCGGGGGCCGGGCCTGCCCGAGTGCCGAATCAGGACCAGCTCGGAAGTGGGAATCCTCCACACCTGCCTGTGGGACAGAAAGAAAATGTCTCCCCCTCATCAGGAAGAGGAAACAGCTTTTGTGTGAAAAAGATTGTCTCGTGGGCACCACGTACACACACACACACACACACACACAATCTTAAAACAAAGCCTTCTAGAAACAAATACAAGTATAGTCACTAAGCTAAAACACTCAGTGGTGGGGCCACGTCATAGAAAGTGGCCGGAGAGACAGTGAGCGAGTTGCAGGAGGGGGGCAAGGACCCCGCTGTGCCGTGGACTCAGCGTCCGTCTCCACGCCCCATGTGGAGTCCCAACAGCCTGTGCGATGGATTAGAGGGTGGGGCCCTGGGGCGATTGTTAGGTTTCGATGAGGTCCTGAGGGTGGGGCCCTCAAGCTGGGCTTAGCGTCCTCCCCAAAGGGGAGGGACCACACACAGGAGCAAGCCCAGGGGAGACATGTGGAGAAACATCTAGAAGGTGGCATCTGCCTTCCAGGTGGAGAGCTCTCACCAGGCCCAGAGCCTTGGCTTCAGACTCCCAGCCTCCAGAACTGTAAGCGGTACCTTTCCGGGTCCGAGCCCGCCAGTCTGTGTATTTGGTTGGGGCAGCCGGGACGCATGAGCACAGCTTAGAACAAAGTATATAACTATAAACCATGATCAAAGATTAAACTACGAGAGAGAGTTTAAGAGCAAAAGGGAATACAAAGAAAAGATTTAAAATCAAGTTAGTGAGAACATCACAAGGAAAAAAATAATCGGAATATGGGAGAGAGTCCTTGAGGATTTTCTGGAACTGATGGGAGGTGTCATAGCAACAACCCGGCCAGCATAATGGGAACCGAGAGAAAGGAATAAAGGTGAATCTCCACGCAGGCAGTGCGCAGGGCCAAGGCACCTGTGATCGGAAGGGGAGGGCAGTGACAGCAGTAAGGCTATTCGATGCAACAACAAAGACCGTGAAGAAACAGAAACCCGGCTTCCGGAGCTTGTGGAGAACAGCTGTCATTATGGGTAGACTTTCTCCCAAGTTAACGCTGTGTTCTTATTTTGAGTTAACACATCGACATCATCAGATGTGTCGTGTGCACAGAGGCTCCGTGAAGGAACCTTCCAGAAGGAAGGACACTGAGCCCGGCAGCCACTCTAGAGGCCGCGGGGAGGAACGGGGCCACGAGGCGCAGAGACCCCGTCCTTCCAGCAGAGAGGAAGACCGGACCTCAGCGACACCGGAACTCCGGAAGGGACCTAAACGACCAAGGCAGCCACACCGGCCACGAAACAGACCCAGGAGCTCGTGGTGTGAGGCTGAGCCGGTCAAAGTCCCCCAGTCCCTCCTGCGGGAGCACAGGTGCCAGTGTGGCAGCGTGGGGCTGAGGTGGGCGCGCCGGGGTGAGGGCCCTGCGGCCCAGCCTGCCCTCACCCCGGTCCACCCGCACGGCCGTCCCGGCAGCTCCGAACGCAGATGAGGTCACCGCGGTGAGCGGGACAGTGATCCCAGGGGACAGAAGAAACAGCAAGCGTCACACTTACACCCAGAAACGTCAGTTCCTCTGTTTTCAGACAGCGGGTATAAAGAAAGGAGGGAAGAGATCTAAGCAGTAAAAGATGGAATCTGTAAAATGAGTCAGAGGCAAACATAGAAGAACTTACCCGTGGAGAAGGAGTCGTGGGCTGGACGTGCACAGTCCAGGGAAGACGTGGCGTCTGCCGTGAGGACTGGGGTCCCCTCAGGTTCTGCGGCCCGGGCGTCCACACTGCCTGTTTTTACAATGTGCGCTCACTGCTCCTTGATGATAAATCTCATACGTTGTCAACATTATTTGATTTTAAGACGTCATGAAGGAGGCAGAAGATGACAGCAAGGGTATCCAGGTCTCTTGGAATGCCCAGGACATATTATTTTGATGATTGTTTCCCCAAATCGCACAGGACACACAAGTGCATGAGCGGTGGATGCGGGAAGGACTCTGGCGTGCGCTGTGGTGTGCGGGCCATGTGCCTGCCCCGCAGTGACGTGGCTTCAGGCAGACACCAATGGTAAGTGTCCCAGAGTTAGATCAGTGGGTTTTAATCATGTAACTTCATGCCCGGATAACGGAAACTCAACAGATAACCAAGAGTTACGGAGTTTGACAGGCGCCGGTGGAGGGTGTGTCCCACGCCACAAGAAGGCTCACCTGTGGCGTGGATGGCATCCCAGCTTTCTGGAGAAGGGCGACCTCACCTCCAGTGTGAGCCCGCCGCGGCCTCCACTCCAAAACCACGTGAAACTGCTGCCATCTGCTGGCCCGGGGCCCTGGACAAGTGCACCTGCAGGATTTACTCAGCTTCCAGAAAAATCTATTCCCGTCCCAACAGTGTGGCTTTATTAATCCTTCTAAGGATACGAACATACAATATATCAGAAAATAAACTAAAGCCACATGTCCCCTGACCGACCATGCCATTTGTTGATGACAGAGAAGGTACTGGGGCTTCAGCAGACTCGAGGTCAACCCAGTGAAGTCTGTCAGCCTAACACAGTGTGAAACGTGTGATCACAACGGACATTTGATGTAACGCACTGACCTCTCTTCAATATGAAGTATTGTCCTTGTTAGGCATTTAATATGTTTGAAACATCAGGGTTAAACACTGTAACACGTAACATGACTCATTACCCACAGTCCACTCTTCCATCGTTAGGCGTAAGGGACTAAAGGAAGTCAGGGGGAGGCAGGGTTCATCCCACGGCCGTGGTCGGAGGGTGTGTTCAGGCTGGGAGGGCTTCCTGGGGTCGGTGGCGCTGGGCTGGGGCCTGAGTCGCAGGAGAGATCCCTGGTGTCAATGCCGTGGGAAAAGTCCTAAAGGGTGGGGGCTAGGGAACCGGGAGGAGCTGAGTCTCCCCGGACACAGTGCGTACAGGCAAGCTGCTGGGAAGAGAGCCCGGGAGGCAGGCTGGGGCCACGCACGGGGTTTGAAAACTGACCCCAAGTGTCAGACAGCCAGAGGCTTCTGGGATGAGCCTGGGATTCAGCCGAGCGAGTGGGACCAGCTCGCCACCTGAACCTCCGGGAAGGCAGCATCCCTGGTCAGAACATTTCTATTTCCTTGCGCGCTGTCCACAGCTAGAGAGCGTCCTAACAGCGTAAGAGGTGTCCCCTGTGCCCACCCCACCCGGGCTCACGCTCCCAGGGTGGAGGGCTAGGCACTTGGGAGTCACGACTTGTCTCCAGCGACACAGAGGTGTGGGCCAGGGGCTGGGCATGGGGAAGAGCCGCCGACGCTCCCTGCTGTGTGGACGAAGTTTGGTGGGGGGAGCGCATCGGCCCAGGCGGCGCACAGTGAGGAGAGGCGTGTCAGGCACGGAGGCCAGGAGCACGCCCCGCAGACGGGGCTCTGGCCACGCGCACCGTGGGCTCCGAAGGTGCACACGGCGCGGGGGAAGCCAGGAGAGCCGGCGTCTGCAGGCCGCCCTGCCAGAGGCCAGCGCCGCACCAGAGGCTTGGCAGGACCCGGGTGCGTCCTTCTCTCTGGGACTCACAGACTTGGGAACACCAGGCAGGGAGGGGCAGGGACACAGGAGCGCCCAGCACACAGGACGCAGCGTCTATCGCTTGCTGTGAGCTGGGGCCGTGCTGGTCCCCGCAGGACGGACTCAGAGCATCAGCCCACACGCCCCCTTTGCTGACCAGTCCTGGCAACTGCTTCACCGCCTGGGTCCTGCCCAGGGCCTTCGGCGGGCGGCAGAATCACAGGGGGCAGTGAGCCGCTGCCAGTGTGCACCCTACGTTCCCTCCACCCCACCCGAGCCACTGAGGTGAGTTCAGAAGTCTGTGACAAGCCCCATGTCTTACGCCACCACGGGCTGTGCTCTGTCCCTGCAGCAGTGAGCCGGTAACTCAGTGGAGGACAAACACGGTGAGTCGGTGCTGGTCCGGCGGCCGCTGCAGGGCTGGGCTCAGAACCCTGTGTGATACCAGCCCGTCGGTGGTGAGCAGAGCAAGCAAACCACTGACTTAAACTCGGGAGTCTCATCAAAGGCTTAGGAGGGACAAGGGGAAGACAGAGTTTCAGAAAGTACAGTGGCCAACAGTTTGGACAGCCGAGGGTGGCGGCAAGGGCAGGGAGAGACAAGACGGTAAGTTTGAAAAACAAAAACAAACGCAAAACGGGTAGGTTTGGATTGGTGACCCCGCAGCCCGCCGGCCATGTTTCTCTGTCTGCATTTACCTTCTCCTCTGCGCCAGCCCCCGACCGATGATGATTCTCAGATGTTTATCAACCCTGACCTCTCCGCGGAGCTACGGACGTGGGCCCATTGCACTGTCTCGATGACATCTCCACTTTCAAGACCCAGCAAAGCCTTGAGTTCAAAGTTTGCCTCGGTGGCAAGCAGTCACCTGCTCGGTTGGCTTATCTGGATGGTTAGGAAGCTTCCTGGGGACCAGCCCTCCCTACCCCCAGTCAGTCCCAACAGATGCTAATTTTGTCCGCCAGCGGCCCCAGAATCGGTGCACCTGTTCTGCTCCACTGTCGCGCCCATGAGTTCAAGTTGTGACAGTGTCTTACCAGGGCTCCGGGATAACCCCCTGAGGGGCCCTCCCCCTTCCTTCTGACCCACCTCCATCGGTTCTGCCCTCTGGGCCCAGGCGATTGCGGTGGACTGGGAGCCAACGAGCTGTGCGTGGGCCAGCGACCGTTGCAGGAAGATGAACAGGCTTCAAACAAGGCTTTGTGCCGACAAGTTCTTTCACGACTGTTGGAAACCCTGGGAAGCAGGCTGGGGTCGTGCCACGGCTGCGGTGACCTAATGTCTGCAGGCGGCCCTGCCTCACGGACCACGTTGGGGTCCCCACAGGCGGGACCTGGGGGGGGACGGCCACACCACGGCCTCCCCAGTGGCTGGAGCTGCGGGTCCGCTCACTGCCACAGCCCGCCTCCCCGCCACACCTGTGTGTCGCGTGAAGCCCGTCCAGCCTCTGAGCTGCAGGGACAGTGCAGAGGGGACGGTGCTGCGGGGACAGTGATGCGGGGACAGTGCAGAAGGGACAGTGCTGCAGGGACAGTACAGAGGGGACCCCAGAAGGGCGTCCGCTCTTGTCTCACCTCATCTCCCATGAGTGCTCTTTAACTTGGGGCTTGAGGAAGACAAGGAACATGCTCAGAGTGCTGGAATCCACCCAGCGTGCTGAAAACATACAGTGGTTCAGAAGGACACCATAAAGCTCAAGTGGTGGGACCCGGGCTGGTCTGCAGTGGCGTCGGTGGCCGGCCAGTGGCTTTGGGAACCGTCTGGAGCTGCCATGTGCCTCACCCTGTCTCACCCACACACCTGTGCAGGAAGCCAGCTCCCACTTACGGGCCCTGATTTGTGCTCTGTGCTGATGCATCCTCTCCCCGCTGAATCCTCTCTGAGCGCTCCTTCTGCCTGACCTGCTGGAGGCAGAGAGCACGGTTCTGACGCCCGACAGCCCCCCGCCTGGCCCGTGGGCCCCCGGGCCCTGCACCGGCAGTCTGGACAGGTGCGCTCCTGTGGCCGGAGGCAGCGAGTCGATGCTGTAGTGAGGGGCGGGGGGCGGGGCCCGGTCGTGAAGAATGTCTCTTCCTAACTGGATTCCAGACAGCAAAGAGCTCTATTCTGGTCGGACCCACAGGGGCTCAAAAGCTGGCTGTCCCCGAAGCGAAGGTCAGGTTTATCCCGTAGCTCCCTGCGTGCGCAGTATCTGCGTCCGTCAGTAGCCGTGGGGCCCAGAGAACAGTCTGTGGGGACAGGCTGCAGCCTCAGCGAGTCACTGCGGGAGGGGACCACGAGAGCTCCAGAGCGGTCTGAGTCCCGAGTCAGGGTCGCCTGGTCTTCAGGTGGCATCTAGAGCAACAGCGGGGAAGGAAATATTTTTCGTGAATCGGCTTGTGAGAAACTCTGCCGGACTTCACATGATTATGCACCGATGGATGGATGAGCCGCTCATTCTTGAGGTTGGCTGAGGAGTCTGTGGACCGGTGGACATGTGGTGGAAGTTTCCCACAATAAGAGATTACAAATAAATGCATGGAAAAAATCAAAAAAGATTTTAGCAAAAATTTCAAATTTTTGTTTGATAATCTTAAAAGGGTCGGAATATTTATTAGCCAGTGATGTAAGAGAGGTGATCTGTGTGTCCTCGATGATATTAATAGCTCTTGTCTTAAAAACACAACAACAAAAATCAGAAATACACAAATCACAACGTAAAGATTTCCAGGAAAACGCAGACCGCCATCATTACATGTTTACCTGCTCAGAAATAGTGTCTCTTGTTCCAAATTACAGCAGCGTTTATGCTTTTCACCTAAACTGGGATCTTTTTTCTTCCCTAAGCAAACTCACTGTTGGTGAGAAAGGGGTGACTCCGGAACCTGGTTGCTTCTAGAAGGGTCTCCCAGCCCAGATTTATATTCATGGGAAATCAAATGGGGTTTCTGAAGCCTGATTTTTCTGCAGATTCAGGTTTGGTGTCCTTTCTTCCACTAGAGGGCCCTGTGGATAAGAGAAAATTCCTAAAACCCTAGCTTTTGAAGCTATTTCAAACGTATGCCATTTTACCAATCAAAATCTCTTGGTGATTTTAGCTTAATACTCAGAGAAAACTTATTTTTTATGAACCTAAGAAATAGGGAAGTCTGAATATCTCCAGATGCTATTTTCCCCCTGATTTCTCACCTCATTTTTCATAGCGGCTCTGAGAAATGTTTACACTATCACGAGTCTTTGTCCTTTTCTTTCTTTATCAGGAGTTATAATCGGCACTAATTATTCTTGAATTTGAAATTCTCTGATGAATAAATGTCTTGTTGAAGCTCCAAACCTCAGCTCTTTGATAACTTAATACTATTCCGAGATGACTCTGAAAAGCATGAATGGTAGCGAATGACACACAGAGTATGCGTTCTTAAACGCGATCCACACTCCCACAGATTTCAGTATTACCTCCATCTAATTTTAAACGGCAGAGGAAAATGTGACGTGAACTTCATAGATGTTTGTTTTTTACATAAACATCCATCTATCTTTATATCCATCAAGGTATTTGAATGAGCAGGTTTGGGGTGCCTGGGTGGCTCAGTCCGTTGAGCATCCGGCTTCGGCTCAGGTCATGATCTCACGGTTCGTGGGTTCGAGTCCTGAGTCGGGCTCTGTGCTGACAGCTCAGAGCCTGGAGCTGCTTCAGATTCTGTGTCTCTCACTCTCGCCCTCCCCTCCTCGTGCCGTCTCTCTCTGCCTCTCAAAGATAAATAAAAAAACATTAAAAAAATGAATACGCAGGATTTTTCATGTTTAGTTGTCCGTGTAACAAGCTCCATGGGAGGGGACAAAGGGCCCAGACCCAGGGTTCCTACAACATATCATTGAAAACATCAAGTTTTCAATAAACAGGAGAGTGTAACCTAGACGTGACGGAGGCCGAAGCGTGGTCCCTGGCACAGGGACCCGACTCCAGATTTAAGAGAAAAGGACTTCCAAAACCTGCTTGTAAACACGTTCCAAGGACTTGGAGATTCATGCTTAAAGACATTACAAAGAAACACATAATGCTGCTGATAATAATCAAATGGAGGATATCCATGTAAGGAGATATAAACTGTATAGAAAACCAAATGGAAATACTAGATTTCAAAAGCACAATGCTGAATTGAAAAATTCACAAAGGGGCTGAAACGTAGATTTAAGTTAAGAGAAAAAGAATCGGCAAACTTGAAGAAAGGTCACTTGGTACAGAACCAAAGGAGAGAAAGGAGCAGGGATGGAGCCTCAGCAGCAAGCAGGCCACGGTCAGCGCAGCCACACAGGGTAGCGGCGGCACCGGAAGGCTGCAGAGAAAATGGTCAAAGAAACAACGGCGGTCTGACCAGGAAGCCGCGTTGCGGGGCACGGCCCACGCCGCCAAAGCACCGGTCGGGTCAGCGGCGCCGTCTAACTTTGACAAAACCGGAGGAGGAACCTAACGCAAGTCCCGGAAGCAAGGGGCGTGATGACTGACAAGGAGAGTCCAGCAGAGAGCTTCCGCCTTGGCCAAGCCCAGGGCGGTACAGTGAGCTCAAAGACAGCTCATTGGGAACTACCCAGTCAGAGGAGCAAGATGAAAAGGTGAAGGAAGTCTACGGACTCCATCAAAAGAAACAGTCTACATATTGGAAGAGTTGAGAAGAAGAAATGGGGGAGAAAGAGACAGGAAGATTACTTAAGGAAATAATTATAGTTGTCCAAATTCAAAGAGAAAGAGGATTTTAAAAGCAGCAAGAGAAAAATTAACTTCTCACCTACGAGGGAACCTCCGAGGCTATCAGCAGATTTCTCGGAAGAAACTTTGTGGGTGGGCGGGGGCGGGATGAACAAACAAAGAAACAAACAGCTGCCAGCCGAGGGTATGTTACCTGGCAGAGCTATACTTCAAAACGAAGGCGCTAGAAAGTCTTTCTCACACAAACAGAGGCTGAAGGAGTTCATCACGAGACTACCATACAGGAAATGTTGCAAGGGGCTCTGCAGGCTAAAATTGGAGGATGCTGATCAGTGACATGAAAACATGTTAAATATGGAACACATTGGAAGGGGTGCCTGGTGGCTCAGTTGGTTAAGTAGCTCAGGTCATGATCTCATGGTTTATGGGTTCAAGCCCCGCCTCCGGCTCTGTGCTGACAGCTTGGAGCCTGGAGTCTGCTTCTGATTCTGTGTCTTCCTCTCTCTCTGCCCTTCCCCTGCTTATGCTCTGTCTCAGTCTCTCTCTTCCCAGAAATAAATAAATCTTAAAAAATATATACAACCCACTGATAAAGTAAGGACATTATCAAATTCACAATGCTCTGATACTGTTCAGTGGTGGTGTCTTAATCATTTATCTCTAGTGCAAAAGTTAAAGGATAAGAGTATTAAAAATAACTATCACTACAATAATTTTAATAGATGTACAATATAAAAAATGTAAAATGTGTGACAAAAACATAAAAGGCAGGGGGCCTAAAAGGGTCACATTTTTGTATGCAAAGTTTTTACTAGCTTAAAATAGACTGATAATCTATAAGATGCTTCATGTAAACCTCAGGGCACTCACAAACAAAAGGTAAAGTAGATGTGCAAAAGATAGAAGGGAGTCAAAACACAGCACCTGGAAAATCATCAAATCACAAAGGGGAAGAATGAGAGAAGAAAGGAATGAGGAACTATCTGCAGAAGAGCCAGACACCCCGTAAAGTGGCATTAGTGATTCCTTACCTATCAGTAATTATTTTACATGTAAATGGTCTAGATTACTCATTCAAAAGGCGGAGTAGCCGAATGGATAAAATCAAGACCCAATTGTATGCCTACAAGAAAGAGTCACTTCAGCTTCAAGTGAAGGGACGGGAAAAGATAGCTCGCGCTAGTAGAAGCCAGAAAAGAGCAGAAGTATTTGCGTATACCAGAGCAAACAGACTTTAAGTAAAAATCTGTAATCAGAGACAAACAAGGTCATTATATGAAAGTGAAAGAGTCGATTAGTCAGGGGGATATAACAAGGAGACCTAAACGTAATAAGCAAATAACAGCAAATATGCAGTGAGAAATAAGACCATGTAAAAACAGTGGGCGACTTTAACACCCAACTTTCAACAAAGGATAGGTCATCCAGACAAAGTTTCAATAAGGAAGTTTTGAACTTGAGCTACACTTTAGACCAAATGGAGCTAAATGGCAGATGTAGAATACTCCATCCAACTGCACAAGGTCCGTATTCTTCTCACGTGCCAGGAGACAAACAAGATTAGCTTCTTATTTAATGATTTATATTATTGTTTAATAATATTTAAATAGAAATCATATCAAGCATATTTTTTTCACCCCCAAGAATTTTTTCTAGTCACAACAGTTCAAAACTGGAAATCAGTAACTGGAGGAGAACTGTAAAATTCACAAGTATATAGAAATTAAACAACACACTCCTGAATCACCAATGATTCAAAGGAGAAATTAAAAGTGGAATAAAAAGTGTCTTGAAATAAATGAAAATGAAATCAAGGTGTAACGAAACTTACGGGATGCAGCAACCACAGCTGTAAGAGGAAAGTTTATGGTCATAAACATCTACATTAAGAAAAAAAAAGAATATCTGAAGTAAATGACTGAAATGGATACCTAAGGAGCTTGATGAAGAGGAGCAAAGACAGAGAGAATTAGCAAAAAGGGGGGAAAAACAAACATTAAAGAAGAAATAAATGAAATAGAACCTAGGAAAACAGAAAATATTAATGAACTTGAGTTGGATCTTTGAAAAAATAAGCACCCTTGACAAACCTCTAGCTTGACTCACCAAGAAAAAAAGAGAAAGAACTCAGATGAACACAATCGTAAGTGACCGAGAAGACATGACAGCTGACACCGCAGGGACACAGAGGACACCAGAGACTGTTGTGACAAAGTACATGCCAGCCAGCTGGACTATCTGAAGAAAGGGATAGAGTCCTGGATGATGCCAACGGATGCATAAACCCAGGACCGAATCAGGAAGAAATGGAGAAGCTGAGCAGACCAATAACAAATATGGAGACTGAATCCTTAGCAGAAACATCACCCAAGGAGAAGTCCAAGACCAACCAGCTGGACCCACAGGTGAAGTCTACCAAGTGTTGAATGAAGAAAGACAACTCTTCTCAGACTTTTTGAAATATTGAAGAAGAGAAAATACCTCCAACCTCTTCCTATGAAGTCAGCCATCAAAGATGAGCAGAGGGATGTCAGGGGATTAAAAATGAGCGCTTGGCAAAGTGAGGTAGGCAAGTTAGGAATGAGAATTAGGGAGAATTACGGTCACGAAGCTCAGGGCCCTTTGTCTGTGGTTCTCATTTAAGGAGAACGTTCCAGTGTTCCATAGGAGAAAAAGATAATACAATAAATAAAAAAACTTTAAATACTGAGTAGTTGCTTCTATGATTGGTACTAAAAGACTCACAAAGATCCCGAATGCCAGTATCCAAATCTTGAAGTTGGACCCATCTGGATATGCAGATCCAGCTCCTGAAATTGCTGTAAATTGACAGTCTCTGCTTCTAGAATTTACTGGATGCTTAAGTATATGGATGGTGGAACTGGATGTATTAGTATAAAAATTTGGAATGTGTTTTTAATTTTGTACCCCTCTTTATACTTCTTTTTTTAATTTGAAGACAACACACTGTAGGCTCCTGGGTCTGGCGTCAGATGAATGCATGGCCGTTTATCCCATCTGTGGCTCGTCTGTGTGCCTCGGGATGATTCCAAGCTTCTCGGAATCTCTGTGATCTTGTCTGTAAAATGCTGAAACTATTCATGTCTCATTTGTGGATCAGATGAAACAATGTTTATGAAATACACCTTTTTAAAGTCTGTGTACGAAATAAATGTCCTTCCACTGCCTTGTTAACGTCTTTGGATAACCTTCCCTTGCCTTTCACTCCCTTGTGTTGTATGTGCTAAAGTTTTATAACTTTCTATTCTCTTTTTCCTTCTTTCTATCTTTTTCCTCCTCTCTCTGTCTCTCTCTCTCTCTCTCTCTCTCTCTCTCTCTCTCTCTCTCCGTCTCATAGGTTGTATTCTCTTTCAGAGCCTTTAGACATGGAGCCAACTTGAGATTTTCTCTACACTTGTTACCATCTACCTTAGGAAAGTATAACGCTTACACACTTGTGCTACATGTGACCTCCGTTGCTTAACTCATCGTTGGCGGACATCGTCATTTTCTTCCAAGCCTCTTGTGACTGTCACAGAACCAAGCATTTCTTAGTTGTGATTTGTCCAAGAGTAACAATAGTTTTCCGTGTTACCATTTTCTGAGAATTACGGGTTATCTGAACTGCTCTATTAAACCTGCTTTTCAATACTGTTTGGGTTAAATTCTTCTATTCTTCTGATTTCAGTTTAAACGTGTATATACCCATCAGACGTGTAAACGTTTCTTATGTGCCAGGAACTTTGTGGGGAAGACCTGACAGACTTATTCACCCTTCAAGTAAGAAAAGGCCCTGTCCTTCCCATGTGTTTCGCGGGAGGAGGGCTCTAAGAATCTTGGCAAGGTGGTCACCGGCAGCCCAGGGATGAGAATGGGTCGTCTACCTCCAGTGCCACTCTCCCTCTAAGGAGGTGATCACGTAAGAGATGGAACGGTGTCAACAAAACGTAATGGTTCTGAAAGTATGAAGTGGCCAAAAGTAACTATGAAGGCTTATTTTTACTAAGACTAATGTGAAAACCTTTAGAGCATATGGAGCCCAGAGATGATGATACAAATATTTTAACTCAGGGGCATTATTGACCTCTAAGTAAAATGGCATACATCATCTGGTGACGAGGTACTTAACGTTGTCATTTCTTCCTTCCTTACCGTGTTAGAGGTCATTGGATCGTATGTAATCACCCATGAAATTGCTGATGTTGTTTCATGACAGGTGCTCGATAAAACCCCTGTGGTTGCCCAGAACGTGATTAACCTCTTTGGGGAACGAATCCGATGCAATATTTAATGTTTGTGACATAATACAGACAACGCTCGTTCAGGGCATTTAAAACATTCTATTTATAGGTCAAACTTTGTCCACTATGACCTCATCGACTAACTTCATTAGTTTAAGATTTCAGGTTGAAATCAAATAGTTATCTAAGATTATATAGCTTTTATCCACCGCATGACATGGATATTCACACCACCCCTCTATAAATGTTTGGTCCAGATCTTTCTTCCATTTAATGAAGTTTGACAATTTGTGACAGGGTAGAAAGGAAATTCATTATATTTAGTAATAGAAAACCTATTTCTCATTTTTCACGAACCAAGCAGCTACAATGAAATTGCCTAAACCACTATATCACAATTCTCCACCTTTGTGGTTCTTAAGGTCACCCTCAAAGGTCTTCAATTTCCTTCTGTTCACAGCTTGGCATCTGGTAATTTTCAGTATCAGAAAATATAAGGGGGCTATATATTCTTTCCTAAGAAGAAATATTTCTGATTTGAAAAGAAATAAATCTGTCAAGAGGCAAATATTAAAAATAAAAAGCACGACTGTAATAATCACATTGGTGTCACAGCCAATTTTGCTTATCCAACTCGGTGAAGGAAACCTCCCTGTTCCCCAAAGGAACTGTCAATGGAAGAGAAATGGATTTTTTTATTTCAATAACCACTGCGGCTTAAGGGTAATTTATGTATAAGGAAGCACAACAGCCACAAGAATCAAATTTCCTTAAAATATTATTTTGTATTCTCTCTGCTACAGAGCTTAGTGAAATTGATAGATCAAAGTCGAAAAATGACTGACCCTGCTTCTCCTGGTGATAATTCTGCACACACTGGGTGCTGCTCAGATCCCTGGTGAGGGCGCAGGGGTTTGCATCTGGTGTAAGAACTGTACTTCCAAAGTCACATTTCCCCAAGTTAAATAATCCTTATAATTGCAATATTTAAAATAGAAGCAAAAACGTGGCTCTGTTTGACCTAACGTAGGAGGGGTAGCGAATCTTCCACTGTACGTATCTCACCTCTGGTCACAGACAAAGTCTTTGGCTCTGTTACTATTATTTTCATCAATAATAAATAGCGCTACACGTCATTTAGGTTGCTTTGTAAATGAACACCTCCCCAGAGAAGATAGAAGGGATGTTTTAAACATTCAAAAAAAGCAATTGAATTCTTATTTCTTTTGAGAGTGGTGTGTGGGTATATGTACAAACATCTGCATTTAGAATTAAGAAAAGGAAGGAATAAGAATATATGAACCAACCAACTCAAAGGCTCATGATCACACAGCTCCTCACAGGAAATGCCCATCCCTCTCCCGGTGGTGATTCTCTCCCAGCACGTCCTCTCACTCAGGACGCACCCGCCGCGTTTGCGGTTGAGCGTGTCATCTCTATGCAAGCGCACCTCCTGCCCGCCTGCCTTCCCAGCCCACCTTTTGCTGATGAGCGCGTCGTTTCTGAGGTGTTCGATTTGGCCTTGCTGCTCTACAATCATAGGGACCTCTCTCTGCACATGTAATACTTTTCCACGACAAATACCATTATCCAGGGTTATCGAAGACTGGTAACTACTTAAATGCAAAACTTCTCCGGCAAGTATTCAGAATTTCCTCACCTTTTGAAGAAAATCAACTTATGGAAAAGAAAAGAACAGACATTTTCTTATTTACAAATACCAAGTCCCAGTTAGATGGCATGAATTTTGATTCTAGAAGAGACAACAAATAAAGAACAGCTTTCATAACTGTGATGAGAAGAGATTAAAAGAAAATGTCCCTTCAAACTTCATTTATGACTACTTCAGTGACACTGAGATCACCTAGATATTTTTTAAGTTTGTTTGTGTGTGTGTGTGTGTGTGTGTGTTTAGAGGAAAGGGCAGAGACAGATGGAGAGAGAATCCCAAGCAGGCTCCATGGCGTCAGCACCGAGCCCAGGTCTCCATCACATGAACCATGAGGTCATGACCTGAGCCAAAATCAAGAGTCAGATGCTTAACTGACTGAGCCTCGCAGGTGCTTCTGAGATTACATATTTGATTATATTTTAGGTTTATGGGCGGATTCATTATATATATGTACATAACAACCGTCTGTAAGCCCTAGACATCTATTTAAATATGGTCTACTCTTTCTTAGCCTCAGGAAATCAGAACTTGTATCTAATGCCCATGGTTCTCTGATGTCGGTTTGATTTCCAATCTCATTTCTCAGTACTGACTTGTATCAAAATTTAGAATGGGCAATTCTCAGATAGGCTGTAGTTCAAATACACACACCTCTGAGCAGCTAGTGACCGCTGGCCACTCTTCTCAAGGTTAAGGACACGATGATCAAGAAACCATAGCCTCTGTCTCAAGGTGGCCATGATTCCTAAAGTCCGTAACAGAGCAGAGAGCTGCTGATATAAAATGAAAGCTTCCGTTCTCCGGTGAGGAGCACACTCTCCTTACGTACTTTTTGACAACTTACATAGTTTCCCCAGGTCCTCTTAAGCCATGCAAAGAAAGTGGTATGTTTTCACCGCAAAATGGAAAGAAATAAAAAATAACTCTTACAAGGAAACGTGGGCTACTGGGAGATAGAACCGATGACATTCTTTGCCTGGAAATGCAGACGATACGGAATCATCAACAGTAGACACTGAGTCAAAAACCAAGTTTGCTTACAGGAAGAACCATTACCAATGCAATATAAAATCTGAAGTTTTCCCTACCTTCCTTTCCTTACTCTTTGAAATGGCTCAAGGGTAAGTAGTAGGATAAAGGAAGAGCAGAAATAGCAATGCAAAAGTCAGATGACTTACTTTTGCCTTCAATGGTTTTATTTATAGAATTGACCTCACACTGGGGGCACCTGGGTGGCTCAGTTGGTTAAGCATCCGACTTCAGCTCGACCATGATCTCACAGCTTGTGACTTTGAACCCCAATTCAGGCTCTAGGCTGACAACTCAGGGCCTGGATTCTGTCTCTCCCTCTCTCTCTCTGCCCCAATCCCCCTCTCTTTCTCAAAAATAAATGAACATTAAGCATTTTTTTAGAAAGAATTAATCTCACACCATCTGAATCTCAAATTATTTAAACACCTATTGTTTTCTCAGCTGCATCAAATTAGATAAAAATTGCAAGGGCGTACTAAAGAAAATTAAAAGCCTTGTACAAATTTAGTTGTCATTTAAAAATGTGCTGTTGTTATTAATATTATGTTTTCTTATTTCTACACCATATAAAGGCACAGACTTTAAAGTCCGATTATTTAAGTTCAGGTCCCACCTGTGGCTTACTGGCTGCAGGTGATGTTATATTTAAAATGGAGAAGAGGGGCACCTGGGTGGCTCAGTTGGTTGAGCGTCCAGCTTCGGCTCGGGTCATGATCTCACGGTTTGTGGGTTCAAGCCCCGCATCAGGCTCTGTGCTGACAGCTCAGAGCTGGGAGCCTGTCTTCAGATTCTGTATCTTCTTTTCTCTCTGACCCTCCTCTGCTCATGCTGTCTCTCTCTCTAAAATAAATAGAAACAGTAAAAAAAATGGGGAGGAAAATGATAGCTCCCATAGGGGGTATGTGTGTGTGTGTGTGTGTGTGTGTGTGCGCAAAATATGAGCACACGTATCTGGGCAGCGTTGTGCAAATTTAAAGCAGTTCTGCTGACATCTCATTTCGTCCTCAAAGCAGCCCCAGGGCTGGAGTGGGTACTGTCACTGCTCCTCGTTGCCGGTGCGAAGGTGCAAAGCGGTGAGGTCCAGGGTCCCTGTCCTTCCTCTGGTTCCCTCGCTGGTGGGGGCTGGGGAGCATCTCAGCCACCGCCTGCAGCTCTGGGCACAGAGCCCGGCCCCCACTCCTTTCCACGCTCCGTGCAGAGGAGCCCTGTGACGGTCAGCAGAACCGTGCATCCCGTACCTGAATGAAGAGAAAGGTGCTTTGCGGCTCCTGGGGGGCTCCGTCGGTTGGGTGCCCCACTTTGGCTCAGGTCAGGGTTTCATGGTCTGTGGGTTCGAGCCCCATATCGAGCTCTGTGCTGACAGCTCGGAGCCTGGAGCTGCTTCTGATTCTGTGTCTCCCTCGCTCTGCCCCTCCCCTGCTTGCACTCTGTCTCTGTCTCAAAAGTAAACATTGAACATGTTTTGAAAAGGCTGCTTTGTAGAGAGCGTGAAAACAGTTGACTGCTTTGACTATCAGCAGGTCAGGGGATCCTGCTCACCGCCGGTGACGCCCCTCCCCGCGGCGGGCCGCACCTCTGGCCACCTGTGTGCGGGCACCAACACTTGTGCAAAAAGAGTAGGGAAAAATATCAGAGGGCACGTCTTTTGTTTTTCCATAATCTAGCCTCCCCTCCCTCATGGGAGTAACACCAGAGAAGTCATTCATTTCACTAAATTACCAGCTTATCTACTTGTTCAACACGAGTTATTATCCGTCTGGGACGATAGATAAGTGGCCTCATCTGAAGTTGACTGTGTCCAATAAATGCCACATTAATATTAATCGCTTTGTCATAATGAAGTATTCATAGCATGTGTGCAGGGCTGAGAAATACTCATTTTTAAGTGAACTCTGACCGGGGACGGGAATTCTCTGGGAGCAAGTCTGGCTCTAACTGGGAATTACGGTGAGAAGGAACAAGGAAGGGTCTCCTTACCGCCCGATGAGCAACGCCCACAGATCGTTTGTTCGAACAAACCCCAGAATCGCCTCCTTAGTGAGGACATGGCTGCGATCAGTCACAACGTTCTTTATAGCTACTGGGTGACTCCGTATCCTCTCCATTTTTCTTCGTGGAGAAAGCTGATTTATTGCATTTCCCAGAATTTAATTTAATGCATTACTTTCAGGGAGGAGATGTAAATTGAAGTCCATTTTATGAGTCGATACCCAAGGCCACTAGACAATCTTTGAAAGGAGACGCAGGCGTGACCGTGCCTGGCCGAGTTTGCGAGAGAGATACCAGCAGTTGCCGTGTGCCGTTTCGGACAGGTCTGCTTGCTGGTGGGTCAGGGAGCTTGAGGGCAGGTACTTCTAGGTTCAAAGCCATGCATCTAAAGAAGGCCTACAGACAGCAGGAAATGAACCGAGGCCTCCTGTGAACCTTCTAGAAGAGACACAACTCCTCCCAAATTGGGTCAATTGTTACATGCAGAGATGAGGATCTAATGTTGCTAAATTACCTGAATGTTCTTAAAGAATGCAGAAATCTAAATTTTACTATGTAATGTTTTTCTTTCCTTAAAAAAATTTTTAAATGTTTTATTTATTTTTGAGAGACAGACAGACAGACAGCATGAGCAGGGGAGGGTCAGAGAGAGACAGAGATACAGAATCTGAAGACAGGCTCCAGGCTCTGAGCTAGCCGTCAGCACAGAGCCTGACGTGGGGCTCAAACCCATGAATTGCAAGATCATAACCTGAGCTGAAGTCGGACACTTAACCAGGTGCCCGACCAAGCCACCCAGGTGCCCCTCTCTTTCCTTTTTTAAAGAATTTTTTTCAGGGCACCTGGGTGGCTTAGTTGGCTAAGTGTCCAACTTCGACTCAGGTCATGATCTCACGGTCCATGGGTTTGAGCCCTGCATCAGGCTCTGTTATGGCCGCTCAGAGCCTGGAGCTGCTTCAAATTCTGTGCCTCCCTCTCTCTCTGCCTCTCCCCAGTTCGTGCTCTGTCTCTGTCTCAAAAAATAAATAAACCAAAAAAGAATTTAAGATTTTTTTTCTGGCTCTACTGAGATGTAATCAACATACAACATTGCATAATTTAAGGTGCACAGTGATTTTACACACTTGTGTATTGCCAAAGGGTTACCCCTAGAAGGTTAGTTACTTCCCTTCCCTCCGTGGTTCCAACTTGCTTGTGTGCCTGCGGAGACCTGTCCCATCTACGGTCTCAGCACTTTCAGATGCGACTGCAGTGTTACTCCCGACAGTCCCCGTGCCCAGAGCCTACTCACCTCCCACCTGGAAGTTTGCACCTTTGACTCCTTCCCCCTAACTCCCCACCACCCACTCGGCCTCTGTTTTCGATCCACATATAAATGAGATCATACAGCCCTGGTCTTTGACTGACCTCACTTAGCGTCACGCCCTCAGGTTTTATGCACATTGTTGAAAGAGAGGACTTCCTTCCTTGTTGGAGGCTGAGTAATATTTTCTTGTCTATGTACACGGCGTTTTTCGTAACCCATTCATTAAAGGACACTCAGGTCGTTTCCATGTCTTGGCTGTTGTGAATAATGCTACGCTACCCATCGGGGGGCCCATGTCTCTTTGAGATACTGATCTTATTTCCTTGGGATAAATACTGAGAAGTGAAACTGCGGGTCAAAGGGCATTCTTAAAACAGAAACAGAAGGAGGGTCATTGACTTCGCAGAAGCATGAGAATGTGTGGACTCCGCGGTAACGTGACTGCTGTCAAGGCAGATTCCCTGCGTCATGACGGTCAGTGTGGCTGATTCACGGGCAGCGATTATGTCTCTAGATTAAAAGTTAAAAAACAAATATAAAAATAACGATCACTGTGTGATCTTCATACCTAGATATTGGTGATTAATTTTTTTTAGGTACGTGAAGAACTGAGCAGGCCAACAAAACGTATTTGTGAGTTGACGATGTGTAGACGCCTCTCCTTAGCTGTTTTACCCTATAAACCTGAGCTCCTAGCACAGGCTCCGCCCAGGGTTAGTTTTCTTCCACGCAGCGGCGTTTTCTGTGCTCTGGAGCCCCGATCTGCATGTGATGAGTGATTTTGCTGGTGACACAGGGAGAGGAAAGGCAGGCTGGAGCAAAGTGTCACCGGCCGCCTTGCTGCGCCCCTCGGAACACGGAGTCCACAGAAGGCATCGGGGACGTCCCTGTGCACGGTCTCTTCCCGCATCAGTCTCTGGCCTCACTGCTTTCTCAGCAGACACGCGTCCCCCCTTCCACAGCAGACTCTCCCTTCGCACAGTGCCTGCAGGTGGTGACGCACCGTGTGGAAGGGACAAGGCCCGGGGCTGGGACGAGATGGTTTTCTAAGCGGAGGACAAAGAAATCCAAGGTCCCCCCTGGTCATTCGGTCTGTCACATTAGCCCTGCCCCCCACCATGTCCACACAGATGTGAGGTCCCGGACGCTGCCTCCAAACAGGGCAGGACTGAGTCCAGATTATCAGCCCATTCCGCGGCGTCTGCCTGCATGAGCTTGTGTCTGTAATAAAAGCTGTGTCTACACAACGGGCCGAGTCAATCACTGTACCTCAATGACTAATTAAATGAGAAAAAAACTCAGTCAAATTGATTGATTGGATTCCCCAGGTCTGTGTCTGAATTGACCCAACTCATTTAAAATGCCTCACTGAGAGCTGTGTGGACGCCACTCCTACCTAGTTTTGTTTTTCAGCCCCTTGGAAAGGGTGCGCTCCCCAAACGGTTCTAGGAGAGGGAGACGGACACGCGAGGCATGTGCTTCCGAACCTGTGTCCTTGTCAGCTCACGAGTCCACACGGAGCATAACGGGGAGGAAGCAAGTTCTGTCTGTGTCTCTGGTCTAGCACGGCAGCTCTGCACCGCCTGGCAAAACGGTGTTTAACCTTTATTCCGAGCATAAATCAAGAGGCTCATTTTTCAGGCTATTCTTATAGAATTCAATTAAAGGTCAGATTTGTAATAGAAACCCTAATTATTAATGTGTTGCTATTTTAATTATTAATAAGCTGAAATATTTGCATAATGGATAAAGAAATATCCCAAGAACAACTTCGGTCGCATCGGAAGAGCCTTCCTGGAATTCACGTTCACCACACACTCATTCAGCGTACTCCAAACCCACTGAAACGCCTCAGATGCTTTTAGCCAAATTATACTGACTGTGGCTCTGAAACATTTCGAAGGTAATGTGTTTAGAAATTATCAAAGAAAAATAGCGTCGATACATTTTTATTATTTTATATAATCCTAACATACTCACTAACGCCTAGAGGATAGTGGGCTGCAGATGTATTTTAGCCAGAATCAATGTTATTCCACCTCCCCCTGCAAAGGCATTCAGCGTGAGCACCTTAACAAGGGCCCGAAACATGTCACATACGTGACGTTCTTAACGGTGTGCTAGTGGGATTAGCTTTTCTAGATACAATCCATCGGATCCTGGAAATATCTGTTTCTGGAATAAACAATAAATGTCCTGGCAAAATTAGACAGCCAACAGATGACTGATATTCTAATGTTACCTGTAAGTCAGTTCAAGCTTCATCTCAAAGGAAAGGTACTTTCTAGTTGCTTGTTTAAAAGGCTGGCCTTATGATAAGGCACAGATCTCCTTTTAAATTTAAAGTGTCATTTTAGGGCCCCTGGGTGGCTCAGCCAATTGAGCGTCCGGCTTCAGCTCAGGTCATGATCTCACAGTTCATGGGTTCGAGCCCCGCATCGGGCTCTGTGCTGACAGCCCAGAGCCTGGAATTGCTTTGACTTCTGTGTCTCCCTCTCTCTGCCCTTCCCCTGTTCACTCTCTGTCTCTCCAAAATAGATAAAGTGTAAAAAAAAAAAATTAAAAAAAATAAAATATCATTTAAAAAACTCATTACCAGTATAATTTGATTTACACAATTATAACTAATCTGTGCGACCTCAAATATTGAGAATAATTTTGTGTTATTTATACAAACATGTAAAAATTATTGCTGGTGAGAATCAATCAATGCCCCTTTTTAAGGGAGAAAAGAAAGCAAGAATCTCTCAGCTTCAGAGAAATAATTTATGTCGATGTTTGAGGGCAGGATTAGTGATACTGACGAAAATGAACTTTTCAATAGCTAATGTGATATTTATTAGGGTTCAGTTTAACCAATGTTAGTAATTATAAGAGACACAAAATTCACTATTAATTAGTTCCTCATCAATTATTTAGAATAGGCCTTTAAAGGATGGCCACACTCAAGCCTGTTATCTGTGTCTGGTGTGGATTTCTTCCCTACTTTTCTTCCCCTCCATTTCTTTGCACCTGGAAAAAATTCACCTTCCCTGTTCATCACAACTACTAGCTCAAAGGCTTTGTGCTCAGGGGGGTTGGTGCCAGACGGTGTGTTCTTTATTTGGGGGACTATGCTTCAAACTCTATGTATGCAGACTCTGTTTTGAAAGAGAAAGGATTTTTTTTTTTTAATTCTAAAATCTCCTAGTTTAAAATGTCTTTCTTCTGATGAAAGCAGAGTGTGTGATTTCCAGAGAAAGGATCTCCAGGAAATCTTCACCTTTCAAAATATGACTTTATGAGACTGAGAACTGGTGCAGCTGCTCTGGAAAACAGTGTGGAGGTTCCTCAAAATCTATCAGTAGAACTCCCCTATGACCCAGCAATAGCACTGGTGGGGATTTACCCAAAGGATACAGGAGTGCTGATGCATAGGGGCACATGTGCCCCAATGTTCATAGTGGCACTGTCAACAATAGCCAAAACATAGAAAGAGCCTAAGTGTCCATCACCTGATGAGTGGATCAAGAAGATGTGGTATATATACACGATGGAGTACTACATGGCCATGAGGAAGAATGAAATATGGCCATTTGTAGCAACGTGGATGGACCTCGAGGGTGTCATGCTAAGTGAAATAAGTCAGGTGGAGAAGGACAGATACCATATGTGGTCACTCATAGGTCTAACAGGAGAGACCTCGCAGGGGACTATGGGGAGGGGAAGGGGGAAAGAGAACTGGGGAGAGACTATTGAATACTGAAAACAAACCAAGGACTGAAGGGGGAAGGGGGAAGGGGGAAGGGGGTGATGGTCATAAAGGGAGCACTTGTGGGGAGAAGCACTGGGTGTTCTGTGGAAACCGATTTGACAATAAACTATTGTAAATTAAAAAAAAATATGACTTTAGTGGGAAATTACTCCATAGTCAACCCCTCTAACCGGATGCTGAAGAATGTAGAGATTGTCCTTTCTTGCGAATAATCTTAACTAAATAAAGATTAGGTGAGTATGTGCATCAGGAGGACGTCTGTCCGACCGGACTGTGCGTCTACAGTCTTGGACTGGCATCTTCCCAGTGCTATCGGCCTGCGGCACTCTCTCGGATTGTATGCAGCACATGCTTTGATAGTCTAGATCTTATGAAGTGATCATCACCAAAATACGTTTAGTTAGAATCCTTCAACAATGCTCATAGTTACAGGCTTTTTCTTGAGATGAGAACTTTTAAGATGGACTGTTTGCACAACCTTCCAATATGAGGTAACACAGCATTGTTGACGATAGTCACCGTGCTGAACGTCACGGCCCCAGGACCTGCTCTCCTACAGCCAGAAGTGTTCACCTCTCACGTCCTTTGCCCATTTCCCCGACTCCCGTGCTCCCAGCAATCACCGAGCTTTTACAATAAAGAATGTACAGCATTTATCTTTCTCTGTTTGACTTATTTCACAAAGCAAAATGCCCTCAGCGTTCATCCATGTTGTTGCAAATGGCAAGATTTCATTCCTTTTTTATGGCTGAGTACTATTCCATCCTCTCTGTCTGTCTGTCTCTCACTTATACACACACATAGAGCCATAAAATATTGTAGGTATCTATATGTCTATATGTAGATATATATATACCACATTTCCTTTTTTAAAGGTTTATTTATTTTGAAAGAGAGAGAGAGAGCAGGGGAGGGCCAGAGAGAGAGAGGCAGAGAGAAAACCCCAGGCAGGCCCCACACGGTCAGCACAGAGCCTGATTCAGGGCTCCATTTCAGGGACCACAAGATCATGACCTGAGCCGAAATCCAGAGCTGGACACTTAGCAGACTGAGTCACACTTCCTTTATCCCTTTACCCACTGATGCACGTAGGTCGTTTGCATATTTGTCTGTTGTAAATCCTGCTGCAGTGACCATGGGGATGCAGCCGTCTCTGAGACAAGGCTCTTGTTTCATTTGGATAAATCCTCAGAAGGAGAATTACTGGATCGTACAGGAGGTGCATTTTTAATTTTCTGAGACCCCTCCATCCTGTCTCCATAGTGGCTGCCCCAGTTTGCACTCCCGCTAACAACTGTGCTCACATCGTTTAAAATCAGTGTCGTCTTCTAAAATCTTCATACAACAGTTCACTCAAATATTTACCCAAATATTTACTCACATCTACTTTACACGGGGCCCCACTCGTTACAAGCCCCTTGACAACCAGCATACAGGAAATGGCAACAACAGAGTTAGCTGCTGCGATTTCGAGTGTCAAGGGGAGAATACACAAGGAAACGGAATGAGATGCGCATGATGAGTAGAAAGTTCTAGTAAAATAAAATGGGGCCTTTTCTTATTAGATTTTTTATGGACCGAATTGTTCACTTAGTTATTCACTTATTTATTGAAAGAGCTTGTGTAGACTTATCTGGATCGATTTCTTAAGATAATGTATCATCCTGAGGCCCATACATGTATATATACGTATATATGTTTATATATATACATGGAGACTTAAATGAAATCAATTAGCACGTCCATAATGATTCCTCCCACTTCTGACTACTTCCTCCCAGGAACATTTACAGAGCCATGAACATCGTGTTTTCTAAGTAACTGCCCCGTGCACAGTGCCTGTGCAGTATTCCTTAAAATTGTGCCACCAACATCTCTGAACCTTGCTTCAAAGACCCCTGATGCCTGTATATCCCTCAGTTAAACTAGAAAGGGACTTTGGGGCACCTGGTGGCTCAGCTGGTTGAGTGATTCTTGATTTCAGCTCAGGTCATGATCCTAGGTCACGGGATGGAGCCCCACACCAGGCTCCATGCTCAACGAAGAGAGTGAAAGCTGCTTGGGATTCTCTCCGCCCCTCTTTCTTTGTCCTTCCCCTGCTCGTGCTCACACACTCTCTCTCTAGAATGAAAAAGAAAAAAATTTTTTAAATATAAAGAGATTTTATTTCAAACAGCCAATGCCCAATAATTAGAACCACAATCAAGGGATCCAACTATGTTAACGAAACAGTTCTCCTGGGGTCAGTGAGCTCTGGTGCCCAGGTCAGGGGACCCCCCCCGCCCCGTGGACAAATAAGCAATAACAAGGCGTCTGAGTTCTAAGTTGAGGTCCTTCGACACATCTCAGTTTCTGCATCTGCTTTTTCTTATTCACAACGACAAAAATGCAGAACGAAGGGCTTGGGGAAAGTGTATCTTTTATGATTCCGAGCCTGCCATTAGCCCTGGGGAGCCGCGTCGGCTCCGGAGATCGGGTTCCGTGGTTAGCACACCACAGACCACAGGTGTCCTTACACGCCAAGGTCTGTGCAGAGGTCAAGGTCAGGAGGAGAAACAATAGTTCGGGAAGGTGAGAAATGCTTCTCCGGAGAGGAAGGTTATTGATAGCTGTGCTTGGTCGGTTTAATGGCCGCTGTAAAACTCCACAAATTCCGTCTAGAGTCGTTTGGCGGAGTGAGAAAACAACATGAAAAACACAACACTGGAAAGTTCAGGGTCGCAGATGGCAGCGCCGTCTCACCCATTGTAGGATGCGATTTAAAAACGTCTAATTGGGTTTCAGAAAGCCTCTTCAAGGAGTGAAGCAGCGAAAGAAGTACCATCCATGTTCATCAAAAGGCTCGTTTGTTCTGTGAGGGCCACGGCGGCTGGTGGCCTGTGCCCAGCCTGAAGGTCTCCTCCACACATTGAGGGGATCTGGGATCCGGATTTGTCTTCGAATAGAGGACACAGGTCTGTAATACGTCCTCCCGATACAAATCCTGTTACTAATTTCAGGTCCTAGGAGACACAAACATGACTGGCGACATGCCGGCGTGTGGGCTGGGGGTCAGCGGCTCACCCTGCCCCCAAGGGCCCCATCTGGCCAGGACCCCCCGGTGCTCTCCGTCTTCATCCCGAGGCACCTTCTTACAGTTTCCATCTGCTCTTCTCAAGCTCTGATGGCTGCAAGGCCCACAGGCCCCGCCCCCTGGCGGGCATTGGGAAACCAAGTGGCACCGTGTAGACAGACTCCGGGCAGAATGCGTTCCTGAGGAGCAGGGGCGGGGCCTGCCTGGAAGACAGGCTGCGGGTCCCTCCTCCTTCCCCCCTTCTTCCCTCACCTCTCTGTGCCCATTACTCTTTCCCTCTTTCCTTCTGCTTCCTCTTTTTAATGGAAAACAGGACTCTTCCTCCATCGCTCAGGTTGACCCCTCTACATCCTCTACGTCACTTTAGAAGAATTGAAAAAAAAAATCCAACATCGTGGGGCACACAAAGGATGGTGTGAAGTATGACTATGTGGAATTCTGGAATTCAGAGAAACTTTGAAATCATCCAGATAACATCTCTCTTTCTTTACAACTGACGATAAGACAGCCAGATGGTTTAAAAGAATAACCCAAGATCTCCTGGATAACGGCAGCGTGACCAAGAGTGACACCAGGACATTTGTCACTGTGCCCTGGGGAGGAGGAGCATTTATTTGAAGGTTGATAAAAATAGTGAATTAAATTAATTTGCCTTAATAATGAAACATGTAAAGGAAAATGACACTCTATTAGGAAGTTCTAAATTATAGGATAGTTTCAAAACTAGCCTGTGGTCAGATATAAACAAAGTTGTGCTACCCATGTTATTTGGTGGCTATTCGATATGAATAAATACAAAAGAGAGAACTAACTTATACATTTTATTTTCTCTGCCTCTGAAATACTTCAAAGTATCTGAAAAGAATATTCTTATGTTTGAAATGTCATTACATATACAATTTAAGATATTGGGGTCCCTGGGTGGCTCAGTTGGTTGAGTGTCTGACTTGGGCTCAGGTCAGGATCTCACAGTCTGTGAGTTCGAGCCCCATGTCAGGCTCTGTGCTGACAGCTCAGAGCCTGGAGCCTGTCTTTGGATTCTGAGCCTCCCCCTCTCTCTGACCCTCCCCTGCTCATGCTCACTCTCTCTCTCTCTCTCTCAAATGTTTAAATAGACATTAAAAATTTTTTAAAAAGATATTAACAGGCATCATATGAGCGTCAGTTTGCCTTGGCTAAGGAAGCTTTGGAATGAATTGATTCCTAATGATAACGCTCCATTTGGATAAGGGATGAATTTAATATTCAGTTTTGTCTCGTTCAGCTCTTTCACTGGATGTGATAACTGGACACTGGCTTCGGCTCTCCTGTGGGTGTCTGTGTCCGTGTGCAAATTTGTGTTCCGCGGGGCTTCTCACACAAGTGCAAATTCACCCTTGAAATATCCCAGTGGGAAGTTCAAGTCTATGACCGCCTTGGAGAAGTGACCAAGCCATTTACCATCGGGCTTCTCACTCCTAACGCTTCTCATGGCCCCGCTGAGAACACAAACGGCAGGCTGTGCTTCCCAGCTGGAGCTCCCCAGAAGATAAGTGTTAATCCCGGATATTTTGTTCAGTGTGGAGCATGACGCCCGGCTATGACACCCTGGAGAACAATTTTCTAAAGCAAAGAAGAAGGCACATGCTTGCAAATTCCATGAAGATGAGGTTAATGAATAACATTCAAGAGAGGTAACATAAGTGCCTAGGAAACATCAGAATATTCTAGAAGGGCATTTTATACAAAAAAGAGTCAATGTCATTGGCACAGACATTGATGTACAGAAAAAATTATAATGTTGTCGAACTTTCACACCCACTGGCTCCCACATCTGTGCACGAGTCGTTTGGAACTCCTGAAGAACGTCTGTGTTTTGGGGAGGCTTCTCATCTCGACAAGGCCCACAGAACACCTGGAAATATGGTAAATTGGGACAAAGAAAAAAATGAATTTAAGATGTTAGAGAAAAAGTATATTTGATAAAACATATTGAGTAAACTCATTTCCACTCCAGGCTAACCTTTACTTATTTAACTGATAAAACTCAAACTGGATTTTTAAAATAAATACTGATTTTTAAAAGTGGCAAATCATATGACTTTACCTTTGAAAAATAGATAAAATTAAGATCTGTTACAAATCTTACAATACCAGGAACGAAAGAGAATTAACTCTTCAGATAAATTTCCTCTTTATCTTTTTTAAGCATTGACACCGTTTCCTTAAGGGAGGGGCATTATTTGTAAAAAACCGTAAACATAAATAAAATGTTAAATAAATTAGAAGTTATTTTTATTAACAATGAATTAAAAAATGAAGCACCCTGAAATATGCCCTTCTTTACGCAAGATGTACTTATAACTTCACCACTTTGTGAAGGAAAGTACATTATGTGAAGTGGTCAAGATGTATTTAAAATATTTGTACAACTAATACAACTGATTAACTAGGAATATAGAGTGAAAATTAAAGGTCCAATAGAATCTCTGCTTCCTGATGTCTGACAGAAATTAGGACACTTGTGAAACCATCTTCAAAAGGGAAAATTACATTTTAAGACATTTTGGGGCACTGATTTATTTAAATATCACTTAGCGTTGAAAGAGGGAAATTATCACATAGAAACATCTTGTGAGAGTTTTAAGAAGCAGAAACTAGTTAACTCTTTTTGAAATTTCTAGATAGAAACCAATTTTTGAAATGTAGTTTGAACTGAAAGAAAATAAATGTTATTTGGAATAAGACCTTTCTTTGTGATACTGCATTTCCTGGGAAAGAAAATATGCTCCTGATTCTGATTAAAATAAAATAAAATAAAATCAAGTAGGAAAGGATCTTTCAAAAAAGGCAAAGACTTTGACTGATGACCTGGTGGACGACGGGAACTATGGGAGGACACAACCTCTGAGAAGAGCTGGCACCTGTCACACGGGAGCTGTGAGCTGACCTACGGGATGAGAAGTTCTAAAGCATGTATTTTGGTGTAAGCTACGGCTATTAAATTACTAGGTTTAGGAAGAAGTCATCCAAGTGTCCTGAAGGAACAGAAATTGAAGGAAGTAGATCTGCATTTCCGAGAATAGAAACTGTTCCTCAAGAATGGAAAGAGACCAACATGGTACCCAGTCATAAGGAAAGACCTCCATAATTACAGATCACTGAGCCAGGAAACTGACATAGTATAATTAAGGACAGAATAATCTAACTCGCGTATAAAGTACAAATTAATAGGGCCATGTCCCCAAAACACAGCTAAGATTGAAAGCCCCAGAGAAGGTCAATGGAGGCAATTCTAGAACCACCAGGGAGAAGTTTCATGTAACTTGCAAACAAATAGCCTGTGGGGCCCAGTGAGATGCGTACAATGTGGGTTTAGTTAAATGGAAACTGTCACGTCACTCAGATGATAAACAAAAGCAAAATCAAAGATATCAAACTCTAAATATTAGGATTATCTAGCCATGTATTAAATGCATATAAATGTGTGTCATCCTCCTATATTTAGAATTACATAGAACTCACGGGAATGATGCCTCGTACAATCAGATCTTTGTCATAAGGAAGATATGATCAATTAAGTGTTTTTAAGTCAGAATTTCAGTATTACAGACTTAGGGCATGAACTGGAGTGTGAAGGATGAAATCCCGTACAGGACGCCTGTTTGACGGCTCACATGTCAGCACCATGTCCTGAATCCGGAGCAGAGATCTTGACATAGATTTAACGTGATTGATGATTCTGAGAATGCATCCGATCCCATTAAACTAATCAGACAAGAAGCTGTTCAGATCACATTAAAGTGCCTATTTTTCTCTAACTTAGCCAATATGCTACTTAAAATAGTTTTTACTTAGCTATTAGAAGAACACTCTTTTGTCACACTTAGGTAGTGAAAGGACACAGGTCTGAACCAAACTGACTCCATGACAGGCTTCAAGTTTCCCCTCTGACCTTGGAAGCCTAAGGGTCAGTTTCTCAGAATCATTAGACAATAAAAGGGCACAGAGTGCTCAACCGGGGACCACCCTAGCAACACCCAATCAGAAGCCGCCAGCTAAAATGCTTACCATTCCTAAGGGCGGGCCTAGAGATAGAAGCCATAGATAATCACTTAGTGCTTAAGGGTAGTTACACCCTTCGTGAGGGTCCTGGGTCCTGGGTCCACTCTGTAATTGGTTAATACTCTAAATGTTGTGATTGGGTCCCGCCAAAAGTAACAAACACTCTGGACAATGTGTATGGTTACAGTTACTGCCAATGATGTTATGTGATAATGATTGGATCACTGTGCCTGTGTCACAATTTCCTGTAACTCCCCCTTCCCAGAACCCATAAAAATCCTGATCAGCCCTTGTTCGGGGCTCTCAGCACGGATCCACTGCACTGGTGAGGTCTGTGAGCCTGAGCTCGAGCCCGTAATGATAATAAAGCCCTTTGCTTTTGCGTGCGTGACTCGGTCTCCCTGGCGGTCTCTGGATTTGGGGGACGATATTGTGATCTGGGCATGACAGTAGTGTGTTATTTAAAATATAGTTTTTGGTTTGGACCAATGAATATTGGATTGTTATGACATAGACATTCTTCCCCATGAACAAACTAGAGAACCGTAAATAAAACAGAACTTCACTGTCCTCAAAACAGCAGACGGGGCCCATCATAGATGGCTTCCATTTTAAGCTGTAAAAATGCAATGATTTTTACTAATGAGAAAAGTTGAAGGAAAATAGTTTGCTGGAGCATCCTGTTGCCTGGAAAAAAATTTTTTTTCACCTTTTACAAAAAATGTTATCAATCAGTATAGAGTTGAGTCTTGACTTTCTTAAAGTCACCTGAGAACTGACTGGGGAAACAGCAGTGAAATGCACACATGTTTTGACTCACTGAACAATCTCACCCAAACCTGCATCATCGAAGCTCACGGGATCATGGGAGTTTCAGGTGTGTGTGAACATACTTCGGCATTGTATGGTCATGGTATCTTCTTTACTGCTTTCATCAAAGTCACTTAAATTACTGTGTGAGAATGCCTCACGTCAGATGAAATAGAGTTAACCAAATTCAGAAAACACTAGAGAGTAGAGTCCCAGATCCTTAAAAGGGACATGCATTTTGAAGCGGGTTTTAATGTCGTGTGGTGGGGAAAAAGTCACCTAATTATAGTGACCAAATGAAATATGATAAAACGTATACTTAGTTGAAATCGTCATTAATAGAAATGAGAATCTGGAAAACAGACATAAAGGGGCTTCCTTCTGGCGTGACCCCGCCCGCTTCACCAACTGAATAAAGATACTGACAATGGCTGTGTGACTTTGTGGGATGCGGATGATAGGGCTCCGCTAACACAGAGCGTCTGCCAGGAAGCTGCACCATCGTAAGCACACTGGGGTCCCTCCCGCCCAAGTCGGCAAGGCTGTCAGCGAGACGGCCCCAACATCCCAGCAAAACTGGAAACAGCCCCGCTCTGACCCACACTCAGCCTGATCACTCCCCTCCAATCCACTGCGAAATTCAGGGCAGTGACTGGTCTGACGGACACGGAGGGGGGAGTCCGGTGGTTTTAAATGATACATTTTTTTACACTTCCAAGTAAATGAGTCCTCTTGAAGACAGCAAGAACGTCTCTGGATAACAGTGTGAGAGTTTGAGGTTGGAATACGGACAAGACACTGACAGACACCGGAATGTTTAATGAGAGAGATTCTGGAATCTCCTTTGGAGTTTTGAAACAATGATCCGATCCTGAGCTGACAGGATTTGGCCGTGACCCTGTCAAAGCCAGGAGCCGGGACGAAAATGACTTTTGTTGCTGTGCTGTGATGTAAATGTTTTCTTTTAATTTTTCGTTTTCTTCTGTTAAAAGTAGGCTCCACGCCCAACGTGGGGCTTGAACTCGTTTTCGAGATGATGGGTCCCGAGTCACACACGCCGCTGACTAAGCCAGCCATGTGCCCGGCCGTTTAGGTGCATGAAGCTCCCGGCGTTAACCCCAGAAGTTCAGGTGCTGCTCTTCCTCTCATCCCCTGAAGGAGACCCTGACACTGCGGGGACCACAGGTCCTAGTGCTGCTGTTTTGTGGACATGTGGTGCACACCGAGTACACGGCGGAACAATGATCTGGAAGCCGGTGCGAGGGGCTCTGGTTTGGGGGTCTGAACGGACTGTGCCCACCGGGTGAGGGGTCACGTAGACCTTGGCGTCATCTTACAGCTACTGAGTGTGAGGACAGGGTCTCACAGGGCCTTTCCAAAATAAAACCAGTGACTCTGAGTCACTGTAAAGCTTTGAAGTCATACCTAATAAGGCAACGGTGTTATAATGATGGTATAAACACGCAAGGACTGCGAAAAAGTTGACAGAGAAAGATAAGCAGTAGAAATGCACAAAAGGGGCGCACGCTGAAGAGGCGTGCGGCCGAGGTAACGGACGCGGAGAGTGAGGCCGTGCACCACGGTTTATTCTGTGAGCAGCTCCAGAATGTTAGCAAGTGAACAAGGAAATTAGCATAAACAAAACACAGAAGTAGGAACAGCTAAGAAAAGATGAACTGGCCCCAAATTACCAAATTGACCATAAATGAAGTATGTAGGCAGGAGGATGCGTCCTGCGAGAGAAACATTTTAACACTGATGTTTAGCTGTCAAACTGACTTTAAATTGCACAGAATCAAGCAGCTACTTTGTTTGGGGAGCTAATTTTGCCTTTTGCTTCTGAGGCATAGAAGCGATGACACATGTGGAGGAGAAATGCTCTGGACATCAGCACGCAGGCACGCCAGCGTCCTGCTGCACCTGCTCGTCACCCACTGTGGCCGGCAGAGCTCCAGGGTCCATTCCGTTCACGAAGAAAAGTGATGAAGGTCGTGGAAACTCTGATACATTTGCTACTTTGATGCAAACACTGGCATTTGTCGGCGAAGAGCAATTATTTGTTTCTCCACAACAAAAATGATCCCATCAGAGCTGTTCAAGAGTTAAGAATAAGAACTTTCCAGGACTATATTTACACATTGTCCGCCAACTTTTACAAGTGGGCTCTGACTCTGCTGGGAAGACCTCACGCCGGGAGAGGGAAATGGGGTGGAGAAAAACAAATGGCAGAGGAAACAGAATAGCCGTCAAGATGGTAGAGTTCAGTTAAATTATCATCATGCATCAGATGTGAACTTCTAGCCAGAACTACTCGAGACTAAGATCATGGAGCTTGAACCGCAGAGCCCGGCACCTACACCCGCAAGAAACACGCCGTGAATATAAAGATGAAGATGGTTGACGGGGCACCTGGGTGGTGTAGTTGTTTAAGCGTCTGACTTGATTTCGGCTCAGGTCAGGATCTCAACGTTCGTGGGATTGAGCCCCAGGTTGGGCTTGGCGCTGACAGCACAGAGTCTGCCTGGCATTCTCTCTCTCTCTCTCTCTCTCTCTCTCTCTCTCTCTCTCTCTCTCAATAAATAAATAAATAAACCTTAAAAAATAAAGACAAAGACAAGTTGAAAGAAAAGTGAGAAAGACAGATCTTGCAGACACTTACATAAAGAAAGCAGGCTCGTGGTTTTAATATCAGAGGAGACTGTGGACCAAAGGGATGCTCTTGGGACGCAGAGGCTCATGCCGGCAGCAGGGTCGGTTCCCCAAGACCTAAAGTCAACACCCGTGCAAGTCCCGGTGAAGGGCGTCCCTGCCAGTGTCCCCGGTGCCTTCCGCTCCCAGATGGCGCCTCAGCCAGTCCGCAGGCCTGGGACCACCTCTGCCGTGTTCTCCTCACGCGTCCACATTTCCGGAACTGAGGACACTGTGCTTTCCCCGTGTTTCTGGACTTGACATGTACAGAATCACACTGTATTATTTGGTGCTTTTCTTTGTTTGCAAATAAGTGTTTAAGGCTCAGGATAGATCTAGATTCTAGTTTATTTACACCTATTTTTCTACAGTATGAAATTGTTACTGCACAAATCACATATCTATTCTCTGATATGTCTGCATTTGAATTTCTGAATTGTATTGATCCTTGGCTCTTACAAACAATTCTGTCATTAAATTTAAACTCTATCTATCCATCTATCTATGGAAATGCCCACACACAGATACACAACTATACATAGAAATATATCCTAATTCACATATACATCTTTGTCTAGGATATACTTAGAAGAGAAATCGCAAGGGTCTAGCCATTTATTTTTACTAAATAATGCCAAGTAATTTTCCAAAGTGGTTGTATTTTACTTGCAAATGGATCTTACAGTAGCAATTCTTCAACATTATTGGATTTTCTGATACATTTCCTGATTACCCACAAGAAATGGGCCCTCCCCCTACCCAGAGACTCCTTCTTACCTTTATCTGGGCAGCTTCCTTTCCTAAACTTTTGGTTTTTACCTCGAACCTTTCCTGCGGGCTTCCGAGCTCTAATCCTAGCGACCTGCAGAAAACTCACACTCCCCATGACCAGACTGGAACACAAGAGCCCCTCATGTTCTGGTATTTTCTCTCCCGCTGCCTCCAGACTTGTAGGAACTCCCACCACACGAGGCGTTGAGCACTCAGGTCTAACTTGCCCTCAAGGGTGAAAGGGTCTCAGACCCGTAGAGTGAGGGGCAGTGCGAGCCGGTGCTATTTCACGTGGTTATTTCCACACTGTGCCCCTGACCAAGGAAGAGTCCAGATCCAGATCCAGATCGTCCACAGGAACACCTCTCTCCACGGGTCGGGCCGGGATTAGCATCTTCGGGGCTGAATCAAGAGCTGAGTCCTGGAACCCCCCCCCCCCACTTCTTCAGCAGAGTTTCGAAAGATTGCGTGGATTGAGTCCTCCATTTACCTAGTGCTTTACCGAGCCAGGTTCTGTGCAAGAACCCCCAGACTCCCCATGGGCAGGTCTGGACACGCAAGTCCCTTTCCATAGGATGGCTTCTGTCTCTCCTCTGAGCCCAGACCCTCTGGGTCTTGTCTCCTTTGCTCTCCTCTTATCAACAAACGCTCAGGCTGCTGGCCATACTCGGGTGTCTTTGTCTCGCCTTCTGGAAGGATTGCAGCCGAGAAATCTATGCTCAGAGGAAGGGTTGGAATGACCGCGGTGGGAAGGGGCTGGCAGCGTGCCGTATTCCTGGTGTCTGTCTTGTTCATCATTTTTAATGAAAAATTTTGACTGACTTTTTCGAGGTCAACTTGGATTGCATTTTAATACTGTCCCCAGTGTGGTTTATTGTATTAAATTTAGTTTATGTAACTTACAAGAGTAAAGGAAAGGATGATCTTAATACAGTTAGGCTACCTTCTTGAGGACTCTCTGCGGGAAGGCAGTCTTTTCTATACGGTTTCCATAGCACTTAGTCCATGCAAGAAAAGAAGATGAACCCAACCTCTGCATCTAGAGAGAGATTAGAGAGCTCAGAGCGAAGGCGTGTGGAGGGCAGAGCTCTGGGCAGAGTCCAGACCCCTGTGGTGGGGGACCTGAAGCTGCACTTCAGAGAACGGCCACCAGAGGACACTGGACCCAAGATAAGAGGAGGGAGGATTCAAACCTAGAATCATTTAAATACTTAGGATAATTCACAGTGCTCTTTGCCAGCAAGCAGGTATGTGTAGTTTCGAAGCTGGAAATCACAACAGTTTCTTTATAATTTTTAAATATATTTGAATAGGGGCTACTAAGTACGGGCTTCAATTTTTTTAATGATAAAGTTGCACGTAAAGGAAAAAAGTCACCTTTGCATTTTTTTGAAATAAAATTATTTTTGTATGCACTGATTTCTGTAGTTTAAAAAAACCCACAAACTGATATTTCCCCAGGAACAGTACATGCGTGTGATGGATGGAGGCTTATAAATGCCGCTTTCCCACTTGGAGACGCAGAAGGAGACCAGGGGAGGCGCAGGGCTAAGAAAACAGCCCGGGGCGCGGGGCATCGGCCGGGAAAGGCCCCAAGAGGCCTGCGGGCTGCGTCCCCGCGCCGCGACCACGCCCGCCCGGCGGGGCTGGAGGGGACCGGAGGGCTGCAGCGCGGGGAGCACTTCGCCATCCCCGGGGTGCCTGCCCCGCCGCAGGCCAGAGGGGCGCCCAGCCCGCCGCCGGGCTGCCGCTGGTGCGCATGCGTGCCGGGTCTCCGCCCCAGGCCAGTCCCGGGGCGGGGGAGGGGCGCCAGGCGGAAGTCACGTGCGCGGCAGGCCCGCAAGAGGGGTGGAAGTGTCCGGGGCGTTCTCGAGTTAGCCCGGCTTCTGTCTCTCCTCCCTGGTGACTCGGGTGACTCTGGGGAAGCTGCGGACTGGAGGCGGCCGGGGGCAGGGACTAAAGCTCGGGTGTGACTTCCGCCCAGGTGACGCTCTTAAAATGTGTTCCGTTTTCCGCGCCTCTTACGGAACTTTACTGGTGAGGTTCTTTTCTTTCTTGCTTGCTTGCTTGCTTCCTTCCTTTCTTTCTCTCCTTCATATTTATTTTTGAGAGAGACAGAGCATGAGTGGGGGAGGGGCAGGGAGAGAGGGAGACACAGAATAGGAAGCAGCTCCAGACTCTGAGCTGTCAGCGTAGAACCCGATGCGGGGCTCGAACCCACAAACCTTGAGATCATGACCTGAGCCGAAGTCGGACGCTCAACCAACCTAACCACGCCGGCGCCACTGCTGATTTTTGTTTCTTCGGTCTAACAGTGTAGGCCCTGCTTTCCGGTGGGCAGACACCCATCAAACGCCTCCCGTCTCCCGCCTCGGAACCAGTACTGTGAGAACAATCGGTGTCAAGCCAGGAGCCCACAGGCATCGGCTTCACTGTTGTAACGCTTTCCTCGTGCTCAGGAGAGCGAGCTCCCTGGTGCTCTACCTTCCAGAGAGGAGGCCAAGTACTTCCGTATCACAGGG
Organism: Mungos mungo; assembly: GCA_004023785.1. Classification (NCBI taxonomy): domain Eukaryota; kingdom Metazoa; phylum Chordata; class Mammalia; order Carnivora; family Herpestidae; genus Mungos; species Mungos mungo. The sequence goes on along the minus strand of PISW01003580.1, from coordinate 96,785 downwards.
GTTTTCATTCAGTAAACTGTCCATAAAATGGGGAGTGTTCTTGCTAAATCAGATGCTCTATGACTTCCTCTGGAGGACACAGGGTAAAATTCGATGTACCCTAAAGTAACAAAAACACATGTCTTTCTAATAAGTTAAATCTATGTCACAAGTGCCTGCTACACAGCGGAAGTGTGGGGCAGGAAGTTTCTTGATGAGGTTGGGGCTGAAACTTGCCAGTATGGCTCTATAATGCAGAGACAGTCTGCCGTTATGTAGCACATTATTCATTACTCGTTTTAATGGGCTCCTTTGGGACATTTTATCTGCAATATGTAACAGTTCACGTGGATCCCATTAAAGAATTTCAAACAAGGTCACCCCATGGAAATGCTGTAAGCCTCACGGACTTTGGCTGGGAGACGGCGGGATGCTTGCCTCATTCCCGCTGGAACTGGACCTTAAAGGCACAGGCGAGCAAACTTTAAAAACCCACACGAGTGGAAGAGACCAGCAGAAATTCCTGAGTAAATACATGCTGCACAAAGGAAAGAGGACCACGGCCCTGAGAAGGATCGCATGGAAGGTTTGGTGCCCTGTCCTGGGGCCAGCAGCGCCTTCAGCTTCATGTGCACCCAGAAAGCTGGAACAGGACCTAATTCGGCGGTAGGGTCCCTGGAGATGTACTTGAGATTAGGTTACGCCCCAATCCGATGGCTGGGGCTCTCGTCAGAGAGGACACACAGACACACGGAGCAGAAGAGATGGAGGCAGGACCTGGGGCGAGCTGTGCACCAGCCTGCACTCTCCCAGCCGGGAAGAGAGAAGGAACAGAATCTCCCTCTGAGCCTCCAAGAGGAGCCTGTCCTTTAGACACCTTGATTTCAGACTTGTGGCCGCCTGAACCGTGAGAGAATAGATTTCCACTGTGGCAGCTACATGGTCTGTGGTTTTCGTTAGGTAGACCCAAGCCCCTCGTGGGGGCCCCTCTGCTGGGCTGGGGGCTACAGGCCCGGGCCTGTGGGCACGTGCGCTCCTTGTCGGCCTTGAGCCTGGTGAACTGGCAAAGGTGAACCTAGTGTCTTCCACATAGAAAATGTTTCAACAGTCAGCAGTTGGATGCCTTTTGGAAAAGATCCTTTACAGCGATCTATCCGATGGTTCTTAAAAACACTCAACCTGCTACACCATATGAGTCTTTGCAGAAGTCCCGGTGGACACATGCGTGGCCGCACAGTGTGCCGATGTGCTCTGGAGGATGAGAGGCAGCCAGGGGATCAGGAGGAAGAAAACCACTGGGTTTGAGTGTTTCTCTGTGGGCAGAGTATAGCCCTCTTTGAGTGGCCAGACTGTGTCCTGGAAAGCACTGCCGCGCTCCGCTGGCATCCATGGAGAGGAAGCATTTTAACTTGAAGATGATGTGTATGATATGAGTCCTCTAATTAGTGTTTGTTCTCTGGCTCTCTATAATAAAGTTGTTTCGGAAATGACGTTATGACCCTGCTATCCTAATAAGAAGAGAATGTTTGTTTTCCCACTTGTACTCAGACTAGAAGTGAAAGCGCAGTGGCCAGAGAGGGAGTCCGTGCATGTTGAGCAGAGAGAAGCAAACACCTAGGGGCTGAGACGCCCTTGTCCTCCGTCCCATGCTTCCCCAGCACATGCTCCATCCCACAATTGCGATTAATTCTTACCTGTAATTAGAGAATCACACACAAGCCTTCTGAAACACAATAGTGCTTGTGTCTTATAATTAGAAGGAAATACCCATGTAGCTAGGAAGGAGTTGTGTTTTAAAATTCATGCAGTGTTAGCATTGAAGGTAAGTAGCCAGTTGAATCCCTAGCTTCCAGGGCAGGGAATCGGGAGACTGTGAGTTCTCCCATCTGCCGCCATTTGGAAGATGGCTGCCTGCCCGGCAACCCACAGAGACAGGTGGGTCCCTGCATAGAATCAGCGAGTGAGGCTGCATTCGTGAAATTCTGTTTGAGGGGGGAAACCGGATGTTTTATATAAGAGACGCAAGTACAAGAATGAATGAACAGCCACAGCGGGGAACGGATGCCCTGGGGCTAATCCCCAGTGGCCGGCAGCATCCACAGAGCAGGACGGGGGTTGCTGAGCACTGGGAGATTTTTCAGGATATGTTGAAGGAAAAGGCTTAGTCATGGGTTAAGTATGGGTTTAAATGGTTTGGGCTTTCTCTGTTAGTAAGCAGAGCCCGTGTGCAAGATGTCAGGGACAGTGGGAGACCTGTGTTTTCCTAGAGTGAGCTTTCAGATCCTTTGTTCAGGATGTCCCCATCCCACAGGTAACCTGGTCTCTTCGCCACTAACCTCAACTCCATTCTGTGGATGCCGCCTCGTTTCTCTCCTTGCTTCGCTGAAGCTGTGATGCCAAGATGCCAGTTCAACCCAGCTGGGCAGACGCTCTTCCAGAGCTGCGCTCACAGCGGGGCCGGCCCGGGCCTTCCTCCCGCTCAGCCAAGCCTCGCAAGTCAGTCCACGGCGATGGCAGTGAGGACGGTCACCTGCCATGCTGGCTTCGCCGAATGCTCCCACTCTTTCCAAGTTCTAATCACAATTCCTCAAACACGAAGCTATAATATTGGCCGAGAATCATCGACACAATGTTAACAACGTGAGCAAGAGAAGATTGAATGGATTCGGGGGCTTGTTTGGTTAGAATCACTGTTCTTTGCTCAGGGAGGCCGCTAAGAGCCCTCAGCCATGCCCTGGTCCACAGTGAAAGAGCACAGCACAGCGCGGCCCCTGGCGGACACCTGGGTACACGCGCCCCAGCCTTCGGGAGTGCCTGTGTGCGATGGAGCTGGCGCAGGGGCACGGACTGTGTGCGCGCCATACCCGTGAGGGCGCCCATGTGCTCAGAGCCCCCGGGAGAGGCCTGGGCGGCAGGCACAGTCCCGTGAAAACTCCCTACAGACCGGTCTCTGCACCTGCAGCATGAGGCCCAACCAGCAGGCACACCTGGGCCTGCTCTGCTCCCCAGGATCATGGTCACTCTTCACGGCGTCTCCCGCGGTGCACATTTGTACGTCTATACACATCAATTTATTTTTCCCTCCTCTCGAGAGGCTGTAGACCTGTGCTCCTCCAGTGACTGCCCCAAGAACACACAAAGCCGTGGCTGCAATGAGTCAGTTTTAGAGCTGAGGGGGTAACGGCACCAGCCTTCTTGCTTTATGGGGAAGAGAAGCGAGGTCCAGAGAGGGAAGGGGTTTTCCAGGGCCAGGGGTCTGATCCCAAAGTGGGGCTGATGCTCGAGTAGGTCACGAGACCTTGCAGGAAAGCCCAAGCGCATGAGTGAGTACGTTTCCACCTTGACTTTCCCACCATAAACCCGAAGTGAGGGCACTTCCCAGGACTTGTGAACAGAACTACAAGAATGGGACCACATAAAGTAAAATAAACAAGTAAACGTAAAATTAAAAGGTAAAGCTGCCATGGTAAAGAAATGCAATTCAATAACACTAGGATGCAAAACTTCAGTGTTCCCCAAAGTATATCTAATGATCTTTATAATTAATCTTTCTCCTCCAAATGCTATTTTCTCCATCAACCTTAGAAAAAGCATTTAGCTTTCTTTTTCTTTTAAATTTTGGAGTGACCTCTCCCATCCTGTCTAACCCTTGTGGAATCACGGGAGGACCCCGGATGTTTCCAGGGAGGCGGATGGAGAGGGCACTGCCCACGCGTCACTGGACTTTCTCCATCCAGGGGGAAAGATTTCATCTCAAACCTCGTAACAATCACTCTGATATGATTAGGGACTTCAACTCAGGCTGCTGCCCTCAGTGTGTGATGAAAACATAACATCCTCCCAAACCACAAAGAGAAGGAAGCCGGTGGGCCCTCGCCGATGCCCCACCATGTCCATGGGGGTCTCCATCCAAAGTGCCGCCAACCCCCACACAAGGCCCCATTCCAGCCCCCGTGCTGCCCAGCCCCCTCCATCCATGGGCTCCCGGGGGAAGGGTCTCCTGAGACACCAGGCTTGGACTCCTGAGGTCTCCTTGGCTTATCTGGTAGTCTGTCTGGCCAAGAGCGTTGCTTTAATGCATTTGTTCTGTGTTAATAATATGGACCAGCAGGCGAGGGGGTGATTAGCTGTATTTGTTTTGCATTGGCAATTATTTTAAATTGGATGTTGGGCATTTTTTTAAAATTAGACTTGCTTACTGTGAACAAAGGGAAGATATACTGTGCGATGTCGACTTCTTTGAACACAAACAAATAGTAATTCAGGCCCTGATGAAATCAGCCTGTCACCGCCCCGATCTTCCTGTCTGGGTTACAGCTGCGCGGCCGCCTCGTGTCCGAAACACGAGCGTGAGGCGGTCTGCTTCACAGCCTGTTGGGCGTGGTCTGTGACATCGGAAAACCTTAGAAATGTTTGTGGATGAAGTCGGCCCAGAGCGTGCGTCCACCATGTAACTCAACTCACATTGCCCATTATGGGAATGAGATGTGAAAAGTAATTTCCTGTATCTTGGGGCATCGCAGCGCTAAGTGCATTGCTGGCTCCGGCCCCTGGGGACCAATAAGGTGACGTGACCCGCGCGGCCACGTGCGCCTGCCCATGCCGCCTCGCTGCCCCCTCACACGGAGCCACCTGCCTCGGGTGCAGGGATGGCGGCGTTCCGCGCGCCAGAAACCAAGTGTAATGAGTCCTCTTTACAATATCGTGTTTTAAGTGGGAGCTTTTAGCTCTTCAAAATCATGCCTGCTAATTAGAGGCGTGTGATCTTCCACTACATCCCAGCTGTAAATTATGATATATATTCATAGTTACAGGAATTTCACCTTCTGTGATACAGCTCTTATGAAAACAGTAATAGTGGAGATGTCATTGGAGCATATCATCAATTCATCCTCCAAATGATCAATGGGAAGAATGTCCTTTCCCCCCATATCTGGTTTATTTATGTGCTCCCATTAATTATGCCTAATTTTCTGTTGGCACTTTTCTTCCTAATGTAATTCAATTTAAGCATATCTTTCTAGAGACTTATTAATAGGTAGGGCCATTTATATTGTGTAGCACAAATATTTTATAATCCACTAATCTTGACAAAAAGGCAATGGCTTCCTCATAAAACATGCATGAGGAGTAATGGTGCCCTATTAATAACTTATTAGGTCAGATCACACGGTTTGAAGTGTCTATTACACCTTAATTTTATCAGATTTCTTTCTCTGGAATTTGCCACACTTTCTTTACCTTTTGATTTCGATTGCTCTCAGCATCGTCCCGCCTCTGGGACTCCCCCCACAGTCCTCTGAGCTTTGCAGCCGGAGAAGTGGGGGGGAGGTCCACGAGACGTGTGCCCGCGGGCCCCTCACAGAACGAGGCCGCCCTGTTTGTCTTCCAGCAACCTCTCTTCCTTGTAATAAATGCTCATAGTCAGCGGATCCCTAATTGTTTTGGCTCCCACACACTTTCAAAACTCTCATGATGCAACAGAATCGGACCTCAGAAATACATTCTCCCAAGACCATTCCAGTCTAGTTTCAGAGGATTTATACACGTCCCCAGATTAACCTGTGAACTTCTTAGGAATCAGAGAAGCACAGTCTACGACCTTTGGTTAAAATTCGCTGTACGTTCAAGAAACAGAGATACTTTCACTCGTAACCAACATCACTCGGGTAAAAGGACTTTCTAGGAGCTGTGCGTCCTTGCTACGGTTGGACGCAACCACGTTTGATTTATCCCTTTTGCATTTCTTGGCCCAGATGTAAAAACATTTCCATTGAATTGCAGAGGCTTCCTTTCCTGAGGCCCTGGGGAGACCACTGGCCCCAGCCCTGCCCTCATGCACCATTGGGAGAGAAAGAGGAAAGACGTTCGTGGGCAAAACAATCACACTTCAGCGGACTCCTGTCTCCTCATCAGTAAAAAGGTCCCTCCCAACTCTGACTTTTCGTGGCAATGGACCCAATTGAATTATATGAATGTTTAAAAGGCAAAAAGCTATAATACTGATAAGACCGTTCCAGGGCAGACATACGTAGAAATAATTTATGTGAGAGATGATCCAGGTCATCTCAGAAGAGGCCGGAGTCCTGCCCCGGGCGATCGTCTGGCTGACAGGTGGCCTAGGTGGTTTTGCTCAAGTGAGATCCTCACTGGTAAGCGTGTGCTTTAAGAGCTAACTACTCTGGGGGCGCCTGCGGGGCGCAGTACATTGAGCATCTGACTTCCGCTCAGGTCACCATATCGCGATTTGTGGGTTGAGCCCTGTGTCAGGCTCCGTGCTGACAGCTGGGAGCCTGGAGCTGCTTCCGATTCTGTGTCTTCCTCTCTCTCTGTCCTTCCCCTGCTTGTGTTCTCTCCTCTCAAAGATTATTACTAAAAAAATAAAAAAGAGCCAACTGCTCTTGAAGATGTACTTAGATGTGGTTACTAGTGACCTCAGCGGTCTTTCAGGCTTCGATGATAATGAAGGGGTAAGAAGAATGCCCAAATCAGGTTAAAATGAAAATATCCCATCTGTGCAAATAATTAATAGCTCTTTCTGGAGCACGGTCAATGGGGAGGAATACACGTATGAAACGTCCTTATGAAAATTAATTCAACTTACACCATCACAAAATTAGATCTGATTTTTAACAAAAATCATTATCCAAACTTTATCCTGAAATGAAATCCCCTGTGTTTTATTAGAGATTTTACTTTTGCTGATGTTTCTATTTGTCTAACATGTTTATTATTTTTGTTTTTATTATCAGTATCAGCGTCTACCTACAAATCTGATGGTGTTCTGAACATTCATTTGAATGAAAGAAATGTGGATAATGTTATAGTAGATCACAGTACTGTTTTATTCATCGTATACCCTTAAGTTGGGTGTGAGTGAGTGTGAATGTGTGAGTATGCCTATGAGTGGGTATGTGTATTTTTTTCCCCAAATACTTCTTAAGTTCATCATTTGGGCAAAAGCACCCAGACTGATGCACCTCCTAAAATCGAAATCCTTTGGAGTCTGCTCAGAATCGCTTCTAGTGAGCATGTGCTCAACATGCCGGCACAGTGCTGGGTCCAGGTGGTCCGGATGCAAACAGATGTGCGGAACGCAGGCTCTGAGACCCTAGACGGGGGCAGGGGACGCGGCTCAGAAGCTCTACTGCACGCTGAGTCCTTGCGGGTAACGTCTCCTCCTAACACCGCGAGTTAGGAGCTCTCTTATTGTGGGTTTGGAAGGGGAACTGTATGGGGTCAGGTAATTTACTCAACTTCACACCGATAATAAAAAATGAAGCCAGAGTTCAAACCACGATTTGCCCTGCTTGAGTAATCCTACTCCCTTTAAGAAAAAAATAGAATAATTAAATAGCCATGGAGACAACACTACACAAGTGGATGGCAAGGGGGTGGTTTCGATAGTTCCTCTAGTAGATTATCAGGAGAGATTGCCATTGGCTGACGTGTTCGGAGCGCGCTTCATGCACAAGGCTGGTCCCAGAGGAGCGTCCACGCAGGTGGAAGACGTCTTCTCTCCTGTGGTGAATGTGCTTTGCATTTCATTTTAAGATGGTAGCACATGTTTCCCTGATACGGGCACCTGTACTACTCACTTGAGGACATTTTTGTTGACGTGTAGTGGACACTACGGTGTTACGTTAGCGCTGGGCGCACAAGGCGGTGGCTCAGCAACTACCCAGTGCTCACCGCAGAAGTGGAGTCGCCGTCTGTGCCGCCCAATGTGATTGCGGTGTTACTGTCTATATTCCCTAGACTGTGCTCCGCCCCCAATGGTGTATTTATTTTATCACTGGAAGCGACATCCCCCTATTTTGCCTTCCCCTCTACTCCCTTCCCTTGGTGACCACCCCATTACTCTCTGTGTTTAAGACCCATTGTTTGTTTGTTCATTTGTTTTATTTTCTAGCTTCCACATGTAAATGAAATCCTACGGTATTTGTCTTTCGCTGTTGGAGTTATTTCACGTCGCATAATACCTTCCAGGTCCATCCATGTGCGTACTGATGGGACTTGTCTGAGCAAAGGAAGGAGAGAGCCCCGCGTTAGGTCCGTTCTGGGGCAAGTGAGTGGCTTCCTGCGGAAACAGTGAGAAACAAGGGTGGCATGCTGGCCCAGGACCTGGAGCACTGGCTGAGACACATAAAATTTTCCTGTAGGAACTTAGTTTTACAGGGTTTTTTTCAACTGAAGGACCAAACTGACTCCATGACAGGCTTCAAATAAGCCTCAGAAAGTAGGAGGCCTACGTTTGTTTCCCCAGGTGAGACTCGGCAGCAACGGGAAGAAAACAGTGCAGCTGTTGCCCGAGCAGACCCCACCCCCAGCCCCGCTGTTTAGTGAGCCCACTTACTTTCAAATTAGTCAGCCACCCTGCGCACGCCCGCCTCTGCCAATGTGCCGCCCAATCATCTTGTAACCCCAGCCCCTCACTCCACCCCTCACCCCACCCCTCGCCCCGACTGTACTAAAAACCCTGCTCGCCTGATGGTCGGGGCTCTCAGCACGGATCCGCTGCCTTGATGAGGTCTGGGAGACGGAGCTTAAGCCCCAATAAACGCCCTTTGCTTTTGCATATGTGACTCGGACTCCTGGTGGCCTTTGGGGGAATCCTCGATCCTGGCATAACACAGCCAGGTTATTACACGGTCGTACCATGACATAAAGGGGGATGAGGCTCTGAGATCCTCAGAAGGAACTAGAGAGCAGACCCAGGGATCCGTGGGAGACTGGGCGTGGCCGGTCACAGCCCCTGTGGAAAGGACACCTGTGTGGCTGAGGAGACGTTGAAACTCCTCCTGAAATTAAGTCATTGGGAAGAAGCACTGGTGTTCAGGATAGAATGAAAAGTCCAAATTTGGCCCTGGGAGGCTGTGAGCCTCAGTGGCAGGGACCTGACCTCAGCGTAGGCTTCCCGGGGTCTTGGGGCCCCCCGGGGTGGGAACCCCGACTCGGTGCTCCCATGCACTGAGGTGGTAGTTTAAACCTCCGGGATGGGAGGCTTCTCTCCCACGAAGATAGGGGGACTTGGGGCACCACCAACGGCTGGAGAACTGGACAGGGGTAGGGGGAGCAGGGGAGTGGGCTGCGGGCCCCACCCCTGAGGGGTGTCCATGGGGCGGTGCCCACAGGAGGGTGCACGGCCCGAGCTAGCAGGGCTGGAAAGAAGCCGAGAGGTGTAGGAACTGAGAAGGACCGTGAATTTGCTCCCTCTGTGACCTGGCGACCTCTGGGAGGGAGTTTTAGGAGAGCGACGGAGGGCAGGCTGCGAGGAGTTAGGTGCCCCCGGCTGGTGGTGGGCGGGGACACTGGGGCTGGCCCTGGGTCTGAGACAGCTGCTGGCCCAGGGACAGAGCAAGAGGAGCCATGGCGGCGAGGGCCAGTAGGGGTAGAAGACGGGTGCTCCGTGCCCTCCCCGAGTCTGGAGGCCGGGGCTTTGAAGGCAAACGTAAAGCTAGAGAGGACAGAACTGGAGAATCAGTTACTCAGCGTCGTGCAGGTACTGGAGGAGCAAGAGTGTGCAGAGGAGAAAGGACAGATTGCCCTGTGACAGACAGACAGACAGACATTCTTCTACCAAGGCCGATAAAGGGACTGAATGCCCTGGCCGGTGCCTGGTGACTTTCCCGCAGAGGGAGGGTGATTGCAGTGCACAGCGTGGTTACCTGTCCTCTGGGTAGCGCAGCCAGAAGTCCTCAGCAGAGAGAGCGAGGGGGAGAAGAACACGCCAGAGTGCAGCACAGACCTACTGTGTGCCGAGCAGAGAGGCTCCGTGTTGGACTCGCCCTGCCTCCTGCCGTCAGGAGCCCTTGTCCTGGTGGAGTCAGGACCACCGTGCCCCGTGCCTGTGTCAGCAGGGTCCCAGTGAGGCGCCGTCCACATGGGGACCGAGAGCTGCATTACTAAATGCTGGCCAATTGCTAGGGCATTGATTTAGTCAGCAGGACAAAAGTCAAGTGGGCCCAGGAGTCTAGGACCTTATCTGGGATATTATTTAAGTTGTTGATTACAACACCTGATTGGTGAAGAATCTATTACTTTCAGTGAGTGCTTTGGAGTTTATAAAGCACTTATATATCCTTTATCTCAGAAAGTCAAATGTAACTATAAAGAGGCTAATAGGCTGACTGAAGTCAGCTGGATTTGGTAATTTGAGATCATGGAGAAAACAGAGTAGATTCGTAAGAAGAGTCAATTAAGGGGCTGTGCTCCGAGGAACTCAAGGAACCCTTGGGTTTGAGGGTGGGGGTGGACTGATTAATCCAACTCTGGACCCGCAGGCAGACTGGCCAGGACCGGGTTTCACGGGTTGTGAAGTTACCTGCAGCCGAGGCACGGCTCGCCCGCCCAGATGGAGGCACGCGCACTGGGGTCACGCTGACCGCCGTCAGATGCTGGGTGCGGGTGTGTGTGAGGGCAGGGTCCAGGCAGGGAAGTCCTCGCGCAGGCCGGACACACTGGCGCACCGGCCAGGCTGTGGGTCACGCGGTGCTCCAGGGGCCGGTGCTCCCCGCACATCCCCACATCTGCAGGCAGCTCCGCAGTCCAGGACCAGCACGGAGCTGCCCTGGTTGGACCCCTCCAAGAGCGTCTTCCCCAGCGGGAGGGGCAACAGGACAGGTCCTGGGTCAGCGGGGACCTTACAGGAGAGGAAGGGGCAGTGTGGCTGGTCGGCGGAATTGGCGCCAACACCGACTCATTGTAGGGTCCTATTACAGGTTGAAATGGGCTCCAATGCGTGAGCCTGTCTTCTGCTTTGCTCCTGCCCACGTTTGTAGTCCGAAGACAGATTGTTCACGTTTGCCTCCTCGGATTGTTCACATAATCATCGCACTGAAGATCAGGAAAGAGAAGGTGGGAAATAGCTCTAGAACGCAGAGCGCCTGCAGAGGGGCGAGGAAGGAGCCGGGGGCCGTGGGAATCCTTGCAGGTGGCCTCCCGCTCAGGGACTGTCACCGAGACTTCCCAAATCCACAAATATTTGCATAAAACTAACCGTGGTGAAGGGGTCCCTGATTCCTGCTCACAGCATTCCCTGAACGTGTTTTCCATGGAAAGAGGTAAACTCCTTCTTCTCATTAAGAAGCTCATTCTGGGGCTTTTTAAAAATATATATATTTTAAATTAAAATTTGAAAACAGGGGTTGAAAATATGTCAAGTCACTTCCTCAAACGTAAAGGCTGGAGTTCTGTAATTTTCCTAATAATTTTCACATGACTAATGATTTTATCAGGTTAATCTATGCGTCTACAGATTTATTGCTGATTTCCACTAGAGGGATTTTAGACTCGCATGCACGCACACTGTACAATAAGACACAGAAGCGCAGGCCAGATCCGTCACTGCTGGAGGAAGGTCTCCGGGACGCCGCGGGCCTCACGCACACGGAGCCCCGCCGGCCGCCGGGTCCCCAGCGCACAGCACCCTGTGCGGAAATCCTCCGCGATCGTCTGCGCTCTGTTGCGAAATTCCACGCTCCTCGTTCAGGCGAGTGAACCGCATCCACAAAACATGGCTTCCCTGGCGACTCCCTGGCCCTCGCCTCTCCGTCCTCACCCGTCTGGCGACAGGACGCCGGCAGCACCAGGACGTCATCCTGGACGACGTCACCTCTTCCTCCCTGTTGCAAGAATATCTCACAGAGCATGTGAACAGCGAGCTGGAAACAGTGCCACAAAATGGCCCTCCTACGACCCGGTAGGTGGAACAAAAATCCCTTTTTTGGCGTCTGCACCACCAGCAGCTGCAGGCTGATGCACTTGGCTTTCTGTTAAATAGAGGCTGGAGTCTAAAAATAGACACTGGCGTTTATTGGAAGCCGAGGCCTGCTGAAGCTTTGCAGATTTAGAAAGTTCACTAATCGCCATCAAGTAAAACCTCTGCCTCGCTGCTGCATGAATTATTCACCGGAGCGCACACAATGGCAGGCCTCTCGGAAATATTTATTGCAGCCAAATGGCAGAAGTGGTGACATTCAAACTGATAAAGATAAAAAAGTGTTCCACTTGGTAAATACAAAGAAAATAGGCCTCCGAGCACGCTGGCCGGGGCTCATCGTGAGCCACGCCGGACACACAGGCGTTGCAGGAATATTTCTGATCCCGACGCACTTGTAACACGTTCGATGAGGGTTTCTTGGAGTCCTTGCTTTAAAAATCAAAGAGATGGCACTTAAAGCAAAATGCCACCACTAGAGCCGTAGATGCGCAAACACAGACCTGCACACTTAGAGACGCGCGGGTCTGATGCAATGAGCAGCCGCGCCCTGACCACCAGGACTTTGTGCGGTCCGTGCGTTTTACCTAAATTAGGTTTAGAAAGACCAGAACCAGCCAAATGCTCTTTCTGGACCTGAGAATTACTGTTGTTGCATCTGTGGTGACTTTCAGCCCTGTCGTCTGCTCGGCCACCGTCTGTGAGTGGCCACACCACAGGCTGCTGTGGGGATCACCCCGTCACCACTGGGGCTCGGGCCCGGCGCCCCGCGAGGAGGAGGACGTGGCCACAGCGGCCCACGTGGCGGCCCACCTGTTTCCTGGTCGGAAGCGCAGGCATCAGCATTTCCTTAACCTCCGAGCCCCCCAGCACCAGGGCAGCAGCTAAAAATTGCTCCAAAGAGGGAAAGGCAAGTGGAAGACCGCGTTCAACAATGATAACAGCGCTGTCATTAAAGATTGATGAAGACGCAATTAGAGTCCGGGCCCAATCTGGAGCGACTCAAGCCAGCCCTGCCTCCCGCGATCTAGAGCTCAGCAATAAAGATAAAAGGTCATTACCATCTATTGACTTCAATCATGACAAGTGCATTCACCTGATGGGGGCATGTATTACATACAAAAAACTAAATTAAAATAACATTAAGGGCTGGCTCAAATTCACATGAAAAGGGAAATTTAAAATGAAGGACAGAACAAATCACAGGCTAGGAATAATTTGATTTATAGTCTTTTTTTTTTTTTGCACAAAAATACTCTGTTGCTCATCACGATTGACCCTTGACCTTTGAGGAAGAGTGTGCTGTCTTATTAACCCATGTGGTCCTTCAGAAATAAGACCAGCAGCTCATATCTGAGAATACACTTGCGGGCATACTGTCCCCCAGACAATCCAATAGTTCTTGTCTCAGCCTCAACAGCACACCTACAGTTCTGAAAATACATGGCAAACATTTCCATTTTGTAGGTTTTAAGGCTGGTGTTGAAGATCATGTAAATAGAAGACAAAATAGGGCATAATTTACTGCGACCGATTTTAGTGTCTCACATGCTGTATTTTCAACTGGGAATTGGAACCTATTTATGCTGAAGAAGTGAGGCCACATGTAGGAAGACGTATTTCACACGCACACGTATGTACACACGTCTACACGTCCACACGGCCACGGAAAGTCACCCGGCGTTTTCTGTCCCAATACCATTTATGCTCATTTTATTTCCTAAAAGTCCCCCAAACCTAATTTATCAACAGTGGATATGCTTTTGAGCTTTGTCACTAAATGAATAAAATGCATAGTGTCTCGATTAAAGAATGAAGCTGTGCGTTTCCCAGTGACGGAACCCTGTCGGCAGCTCTGTGCCCCGGTAAACGTCCCGGAGAGCAGCCTCGGTATTAACATTTGTCTAATTGCTGTTTTCTTTAAAGGATGTTCGGGTTGTCTTTTCTTACAGTGACATAAGTCACTGTCTGTCTCGGTTAAATGAAGAGCACTTTCCGCCTTTGCTTCCCTGAGGACAAACAGAGCGGCAGCCGCGCGCCCCGCTGCCGGCACGGCCCCGGCGGCGAGCCCTCCTTGGAGAAGACGGTGTCAGCACCACCGAAACCAGCCACACGCCCGCGCCTGGCTGTCCCCACGCCCAGAGCGCTGCCCGGGGTTCCGCGTCACAAACAGGAGTTTATTTCCGCCCCACTTGGGACGCCCTTGCTGCTGCTACCCTGGCTCACAGCCCCGCCCCGAGCTTCTGCCTGAAGCCGCGCAGACCGAGCTCGGGCCCCGCATTTCCCCGGATCAGCGTCCCTGCCCGGACTGGCGTGTCCTTCCTCTTAGCGTCGCGTGCTGTCACTCACGAGGAGGTGAACTTCATACGTGCACACACAGTAAACACCCTAACCCTTCCCGCCAGCTAACACGCACCAGGAGTGTGTCTCCATTAGCGTGACCGTCTTCTCTGCCGAAGACGGAGCGTGTGCACACACCTCCCGGTGTGCGCCAGTGTCTTTGGATTTTAAATATCCCTTTTCCATAGGAAATTCGTCTTCCTGCGAACACGTGCTCCGTGGCCTGTGTGGAGCGATCCTGCCACGTGGTGGCAGCATTGCACCGACGTGCGGCGGGGCCTCGCCTCGCACGGACACAGCGCAGCGGGCGGCCGGCTCTGGGAGCCTCACGGCCACACACAGGACGATTCCAGGCGAGCCACACACAGCTCAATCCACGGCGTTTTTTATAACACAAACCTAATGGTCGGAGTGTGGTTTAACGTGAGTCTTATTTGTAATTGCTAAAATCAACACGCGGCATGTGAGTTACACTATTAGCCAAACAATCACAATCTTCCTCGGCCCGATCTTTTCCTTCATAGGTTATTTCTTATATTTCAAATACCTCCGAGGTTTTTCAATGGAATAAAGATCCAGCAGCCTTTCCATCTTCAGCTCCTGGTTACACTCGTGAGGAAGGGGACATCAACCAGCACAGAGCTGCAATAATATTGAATTTGCATTTTGGAAATCCTCAGCCTGATTTTCAGGGCTTGACGGGAATAATACGTATTATCTGGGCATCAGTCCTCTAGGGAAGAACGGAAAAATATTTCATAAAAATCTCAAGATGCATTTCCTCCAAGTGAGTCTGAGGTCGTAGGACCGAACCTGTATTTTGGTTAAATAAGCTCTACAGTTAAGGAAATACGTTGAAAAAGGAATTTACCCAACAGCTGTTCTTCACTGTGTGACACCTTTTCTTTACACGTAACGGGGGGCAAGGTAACACTTACTGAGATAGTCGCCTGCGTGCAGTCTCAGAGGATATTTCGACTGTACACGTTTATCGTCAAAAACAATATTTTCAGAGACCGTGTCAGTTACAATTGCCCATTAGCAATAATTAAGTCCGAGTGGAAAGTGTTCCTGAGAACCGCGGCCTGATGGGTGGGGTGACGGGGTTGACCCCAGCCTGTGCGTGACCGGGTGTGTTGGGGGGGGGCCCAGCCTGCACCCCGGGGCACCCTGGAGCGGCCGAGGGTCTCCGGCCACAGCGGCTCCACCTCCCCTCTCCCTCCCTCTCCGTCCTGTTATTTATCACCTCTCCCAGCTTCTCTGTAAAAAGAGAATGGAGAAAGAGGAGAATTTCCAAAGCAGAATGCTCCAAACAAAGACAGCGCAGGGCAGCATGGAAAGGAGTGATGCGGGTCCGATCCCCCGCCCCTGGGTCTTTAGAAACTGGGCGCGTTCACGGTCTCAAGGACCCCACCTACAGCAGCGTTTGCTCACCGAGTCGCTGTTTCTTGCAAAGATGCAGGTTGTATGCCATGTTTCTAGCTGTTAATATAATTGCGGTCAAAATGCAATATAAGGTTTGGCTCCTTGGACGTCTAACAATAGTTTGTGTTTCTGTGGAATATTTCGATGTTTTGAGCATTCAAATGATCTAAAGTATAAAAATTTTAAGAAAAAATGGAAACATTGGAGTCAGCTTCTGTCATTAAAAAAAAAAGATACTTTTTCAAATTCTAAGTCCTTGATCCACTTACAGGGGTTTAATTAAAAAAAAAAAAATTCAAGTACACAAAGCGGCCGTGGTGGTAACAGAAAGGGCGTCCTCTCGGACGGAAGCTGCGGGGATCGCAAGCCCTTCCCACGGAGAGGGTGTGCGTGAACCTGGAGAATCTGAGCGAACGCGGGAGCAAGTCCAGTTCTGTTTACTGTGGCTTTAACCCGGAGCACGGCGTGCGGTGACAGGGAGGTGACCCCGGAGGAGCCCACGCTCAGTCCAGGGCACTTGGCCGATGCCCCACGTGACAGTGACCGTGGGGGGGCACCCCGCCGCCCCGGCCCTGCCCAGCCGGCCCCTGCAGTCCGGCTGATCCCTGCGCTCACGGTCTAACGCCGAGTGGCCGGATTCGGCGTCCTAGAGAGGCCACAGAAGGCTTTGGCGTTTTCTAAACTTCACATGAACTCTGCCTTGTTCTTCGGGCTCGGGCCCCTCCCTGGGCTGGGGGGTCTCTGATTCATCCCGATGGTGTGAATTTCTCCGCCGTCCTGGGAATCACATCCTTCCCGAGTGATCTGAACAGCAGCAGTTCTGGCCGTGAGCTATCACGCTGAGCACCTTCCGTGCCTTCTGGCTGCACCACAGCCCCCGTGCCTGGGCGGTTTGCAAATGCTATTTTCGAGCCTGACTGTGGAGAGTAAGGAAATGAGTGAAATACAGGTAAAAACTGGGCATGTTTGCATAATGAGAATTACACGTGATATACAGAGTGTATACATGTTATATTCACATATCCATAGATAAATAAAAGCTCATCATAATATACTTATACATACTTACAAAGAAAATATTACAGACATAGTTTACATACATGTGGCATTACCAATCCTATGCATACGTGTACATTTGTATGTACACTATATATAACACACTGTATATAATATAAGGTATGTTATATAATCAGTTGTTATAATATTACAATTATATGAAAGAAGAAGAATATGGCAACATGATTTGAAATATTTGCGGGAGGGGAGGGGCGCCTGGGTGGCTCAGTCAGTTAAGCATCTGACTTCAGCTCAGGTCTTGATCTCACAGTTCGTGGGTTCGAGCCCCATGTTGGGCTCTGTGCTGACAGCTCAGAACCTGGAGCTGCTTCGGATTCTGTGTCTCCTTCTCTCTCTGCCCCTCCCCTGCTCACGCTCTGTCTCTCTGTCCATCTCAAAAATAAATAAATAGTAAACAAATTTGAAATATTTGGAGAAAAGATATGATGACTCACCGACCCATTCTTGTACTCAAGAAGTCTGAGTGAAGCGTCTACCCCTTTCTTGTCCTTGAGTTGGAAACTGAAGATAAAATAAATGATAAATGGTCCCTGAAATCATGGAGCCAAAAATATACAGAAACAAATGATTATTTCCACCTAATTCCACAAAACATACTTAAATTATATTTGTAGTAAATATAAAAATAACTCTGATGTAGGTAAGAGTCCTTCATATTACCAGCATTTTGGCAATAAGGGCGATTGAATTTCTTTATTAAATAATTTGGATTAATTTTTCAAGAACACACACCTCGGTAAACTCAGCAGGAAAAAACAGCAGGGTTTGTAATAAAATGAACAAATGTAATTTTATTTGTTCTGCACATATGATGTAGTCTCTGCATAAAATCCCAAAGTTTCCGCCCAGGAATGCGGTGTCTCGGATCCCAAGGATACAGGGCAGGGGTTCACAAGTGGCGTCCTTGGGATCTTCTGTTTCATGGGTCTTTAACACTGCACGGTTAAACTCAGTTCTTTATGAAATACTTTAAACCAATATATTTTTTTTAATCTGCAATGTTCATTTTCTGTCCCTTGCTAAAGTCTGCCTCTATGTTTTCTTTTTCATTTCTTCCCTCCCTACCTGCTGCATCGCAGACCAGAGTAAAGATGCTATGTGGAGAGAGGACATTGGGGGCTTAATCTTATTTAGCATTAAAATCCTGTTGGCCTGAATTCTAAGTTCCTGTTATCTTCCCTGACACACCAAATCCCCTTTTGAGAACTATTTTTTGGTCGTATGTTGTTCCCAGTGTCCAGATCCTAATTGCATGACCATCAGGAGAGTGATATACAGTATATTTAAAGATCACATGTTGCTGTAAATCTCGGGCACAGTGACGTGGTTTATAAGGCAAATTACAACTCTATTGGAACCCTTTAAAGCGATTAAGATGGTTCTTTTTGTTGACTCTTTCTAGCCACTATAGGCAGTAATAAAAAACATAAGGGTGGATAAAGAATAACTAATGATGGAATGGAAAGAGTTCTAAGGTTAAGAGACACAGGCATCTTCCTTTCGTTTTGGTGAATTTACTAAAGAAATCAAGAGACTCTTTCCTGGGGTTTTACCTACGACTCGTGCTCTTGACGCCCTGTGTTCTGTAAGTAACAAGGGGCAGAGCAGAGGCACCCACGTACTTGGCGCCTGAGTCTCCTGGAGGGTCCTGTCGTGAGCGCGTCCCCGGCAGGCGCGCCCCTGCCACTCCCACCCATCACCCTTGCTGAAGACAGGACCCCGACCCGGTTTTCAAATGTTGGGTCTCAAAGGCTAACCTCACAACCACTGAAAACCCCCGGCATTTGAGTTTGTCCTCCTGGGGGTAACTCTGTCCCTCAAATGAGGGTCAGAGAGAGAGAGTGAGGGTCAGGGAGAGAGAGACACACACACACACAGAGAATCTGAAAACAGGCTCCAGGCTCTGAGCTAGCTGTCAGCACGGAGCCTGACATGGGGCTCAAACCCATGAACCATGAGATCATGACCTGAGCCAAAGTCAGGCGCTTAACCGACTGAACCAGCCAGGCGCCCCAAGAGCTTGGCATTTCTGAGCTATGCATATTTTAAAGTTTGCTATGGACTCATCATTAGAGTATACAATACAGAAGATTTTATTTCATGGTGTTACTGATCTGAAAAATAACCCATTTTATGGATTTTCTATCTTGAGACCAATGAATGCATTTTGCTTAAAAAAAAAGGTTATATAAAAAAGTTGAAATGGTTACATATATTTTTTTGTCAATAGGTATTTTTAAATCTGGCTTATGAAATCACAGGATAACACTTCAAATGTTACCCTTTCCTGGTAACGACTATTCCGATGTTGAGGGAGGCAATGTGAAGTTTAAGGTGACAGGTGAGTTACTACTTTCTTGATTCTATTCCATTTGACAAAAGGGACAAAGAGAGATGATTTCCATGAGCTGATATGGTGAGAGGAATATTCACTCATCAAAAAACATGTCCATCTAAAAATAAGCCCTGAACACACTATAGGTTCGCGACACTGGAAACTCAGTCCTCTGTAATTCATTAGTAACATGTTCTACGAAATTTCTTGATTTCTGTTAATTTTCCATTTCAACTCAAAATGAAAAATTCAATGATAATTGACCAGTTCAGTAAACAATGGCCAGGAGGACTTTGGAACGTTGATCGAACGAACAGTCCTCTGCATCAGATTTCCCGGAGCCCCTGTAGAATAACTAATACAATTACACATTGATGGAATGCCACTGCTTTTTATGATGGGCAAGGAAATCCAGTGTGGACGCTGGGTGTCTATGTTCCAAGCCAAGAGTTGTGGGGAAAATAATACGCCATCCGCTCATTGTTAGCCTCGACTAGACAGCTCTCCCAGAATCTCGCTTATTTCTTATTGCATTGACTCAAACAGCATCATGAGGTGAAATTATTATGGCTTAACTCTTGACGTTTAAGCTCAGGGGGAGGGGATCTGGACACCCTGGCAATGTGGTTGGAGCCTCGGTGCCTGCCTTAGAGAGCCCGAGCATTGTGGCATTGACGGTGAGCTGGTAACGTTTCTCTGACACCCACCCCTCACACGCCGGTGCCTTCAGTCACCCGGTCCCAAAGGGCCCACCGTCCACAGCCTGCTTTTCTGGTGATGCGATGTAGGCACGAAATCATCCAAGCCCCCATCTAGCAACTTCAGGGCTCAGCCAGGTTTCCTGTGTAGACCGGAGTTTGTCATTGCAAATATTCCACGAATAATTTCAAAACATTGAGTCTGATGAAGGCGTGTGTTGATGATACGTGCGGCCGGGTTGGGTCTGACATTGTCTCTTGTCAGTCTACATCCTACGGTGGGGTCACCCAACAGGTTGGTCTCTTGGAAGAAGGAAGCAAAACTAGTCCCCCCCCGGTAGCCAGCCTCCGCTGCCTGGGTAAACAGACCTACACCTATGGCTTCCGCCTCTTTCTGCAAAATTGCCCTTCATTGCCCCCCATGTAGAAACTGAATCCATACATCCCATGTTCAGCAAAGTGCATTAAGGAGCTTAGGAAGGAGCAGTGTTCTGATAAATACAAATCAAAAATGAAAATAAGTGTATACCTTTTTGCACTGATAAATAAAGAGTTCAACATACGTCTAGAAGTAAGTGGTTTACGTCTGGGATGGGCATACATACGCCTGGCCTCCCGGTCCCGATCCCCGGATCCCCGGGACGAGGCCTGCCCCTCACGGGCACTGCCTCGCGTCTCTGCGCGTCTCGCACGCTCGGAGTGTCCACGTGCAAGGGAGAACCTTGTTGCTTCTACGGCACCTTCTCAGCAGGTGGCTGCACGCTCGTTTCCCACACCTGGGGTCACCAACGGAAACGTCTTGACAGGAACACACCCCATCACGGTGTGAACGTGAATCCAAGGCATCGTAGGCAGAATTCACACGCGCTGTGATCTCTGAGGCCTGGCGCACACCCTGTTACCTCGCCTAAGAAGCAAGTATGGACCAACGCAGCGCGTCTCCCCCGGGAAGGGTGCGTCAGTCTGAACCCAGCCAGGAGACCGAGCCCGGACAGCGGTTTGTGGGAAAGTTTAACATGAAGCACGGCTACCTGGAACAGCAGGTGGAAGGGACGGGGAGGAAGCTAGGAAACAGGAAGAGGGCACCGGGACCGCAGATGTGGGGCGGAGCCACTGCCCCAGCGCAGAGACCAGCAGCGCCCAGGACGTCGGACGGAGGTGCGGTGTGACTCTCGGGGAGCCTGGGGCCGCTGGGGCCCCCGGTGGCAGGACTTGCTAGAAACTCGCCCTTTGACGCTGATGGAAATCTGCTGCCCACGACTTGCTGGAAGCTGCTGCCCCACGTACTGGGCAGACTCGTTCAGCGGAGACCTTCTCGCTACAGGATCACCTGGCAGGTGTCGGGACCTGGAGGGCTGAGGGGGGCGGCTGACCACGCTCGCACGCTGCCCAGAGCCCAGGGGCCCCAGGACAGAGCACAAGGGCCCGCAGGCAGAGCGCTCCGGAACCAGGAAGGGAAACTCCTGTGCCTGCAGTGTCTTTCCAGCGTTCTCTACAGATAAAACCAGACACTGTGCCAACTGGCAAAGGAGCCCTGCCTAGCCCCCGCCCCCCCCCTTACACAGAGGAGCCAGGGAAGGCGGATTTGGAGCAGAGACACAAAACACGAAGAGCCAACACTAACAGTGAATAGAAAGCCACTTGTCACTTTTCGTCTCCACGTCTCCATAATATTATGCTACCTTTCGATAATGAGCGTCCAGTGAGCACCTTCTGAGTGCCACGCAGCACGCTGGGCATGGAAGGCAGATCCGTGGACAGGGGCCATGCCCTCTGAGGCTTGCAGTCCCTGGAGGACAAAGATCCGGAACAGGCAAGCCCGGCCACTGTTACAGCAGTGCGGGTGGTGATGGGTCCCACCGCCGAGAGAGGAGAGTCGGCGTAAAGGCAGTGAAGTCTTTTACGACAGCGCCATGTTTGAGCAGGGGCGAGAAGAGTCAGTCGGACATAACTGGGCGCAGAGTAGACGGAAAAGACCCTGCAGGTCCTGGGGGTGGCTGCCCAGTCAGGCAGCTGGCTGCTGCAGTCCAAGAACGGAGGCCGTGGGGCGGGCCGCCGAGGCAGGCACAGCCGGTGCTCAGGCCTGCACGGGGAAACGGCCTTGTCACAACAGGTGCCATTTGCAGCACGTTGCTCCTTGGCCAACCACAAGCAAACAAGCTTCCGAGCAGAGTAGAGGCCAGACTGAAGCCCTGCACTTAACACTAAGTATGGTCTTCTCTCTGCTGTTCGTGTCCAGGGCCCTTATGTTCATGTGACATCTGCCGGGAGCTTCCCGAGTATGGCCACACTTTCTCCTCCTCAAAGAGCACACGAGGCCAACTCCTGGCACCCTGAATTGCTGCGTGGGAGGGTGTAAGACTGAGTTCTACATGGTTGCAGTTTTTAAAGGCTTACAGAGTATGGGGCGCCTGGGGGGCTCACGTCTGACTCTTGATTTTGGCTCAGGTCATGATGTCGAGGTCTCGAGTTCAAGCCCCACGTTGGGCTCTGTGCTGACAGTGCGGAGCCTGCTCCAGATTCTCCCTCTCTCTCTGCCCCTCCCCTGCTTGTGCTTTCTTTGTCTCTCTCAAAATAAATACACAAACTTAAAAAATAATAAAAA
Source organism: Mungos mungo (assembly GCA_004023785.1). NCBI lineage: Eukaryota > Metazoa > Chordata > Mammalia > Carnivora > Herpestidae > Mungos > Mungos mungo. The sequence continues at coordinate 74,607 of PISW01003580.1, read as the reverse complement.
CTAAAGGCTTATAGTATATATTTAAAAATGTGGATATCATCCAGTGCCACTTAAAAGGTTTAGGGAACCTCTATTTTTTTGTTGCATAAATGTTCAGCATCTAGCTCTTGACTTTTCTTGGGGAAACTGACCTTGTAAACACGTGTGTGTGTGCTCGTGCTCGGCCAAGATAAACCTCTAAATCAGCGACCCCCCACCGGACTTCCTGCAACAGTGGGAATGTGGGACACCTACACTGCCCGAAACTACATCCTCCCACTCCGCCTTCCAAAATAAACACCGTGTGTGTGAGTTTTGTCTTGTCTACTAATTCTTCATAGGTTCTCAGACAGTAATTGGTGTGCAGCCTTACACATAACAAGCCTGTGGTTACCATTCATGGGATTGAACATGCAATCCTCCTGTGAATTCTCCATATTTATTTGAATCTGGGTATATGTTTGAATTTGGGAACTTTTGAGTGTGTTTTCTTAAGAAGTAGCCATTCCCTTGTTTTTGCAATCATTCACTCAAAAACTACACTTATTGGGTGCCTGTTTCTAGAACTAGGCTATGCATTAAATTTCTATATAAAGGAAATCTTCATAAATTTACTTTTGATTTTGAAAGATAGATATAGATGGAAATATATATATATATCACATTAGTTAATAAGATTCTTTATTAATTTCAGCTACAAAAGTGATGCTAATCTATGAAAGGACAGATGGACAGACAATTACTCTTACAGGATAGAGATGACAGCGATATGGCTTCTCTCTCAGCGGGGTGCACATGGGTGGTTGAGTCCGTTACAATCTTTTGGACTACAGTTGATCTCTGATTGGCTCTCAGGCCCCCCGACCCTTAGAAGTCTTTGGCTTTGCACACAGGCACCAGTCATTTGTGTATCGGGCTTGAGGTCCAAGTTCCAATGCTTCTGCCATATTTGTTCCCGTCCCACATGAGACTTTGTAGAACAACAGGGCCAAGTTTGCTTGTTCTTCCTGTGATCGGCTTCCCAGACACACCAGCATTCCCTCCGAGTGAACCTCCGAGGTCCCATCTGACTACCCCCACTGTGTTGATGGCTGCCTTGAGACCTGCATCTGGAAACACGGCCCCACACTATCCATTTTGGTTTTCTCTGCTGGAACTGGGAGTAAGATTTAGGGGCCTGGGTCTTCTTAAACAAAAAGTGAGAATATCACTGATTATTCCAAATTCTGGCCAGAGTTAAAATGGCACACGTGCATTTATTTCCCTTGTGGGGAGAGTTGTGGCTTATTTCACCGGTAAGTGCAGCGATGGGGCTCTCTCTGCACAGCAGTGAAGGCCCTGTCCCCTGCGGTCCTGGGTCTGCCTCCCAGGGCCCCACTGTCATTCTGCGAGGTTCTCGCAGAGGCCAGATCTACCGACAATGGGCTCCTTTAGTGGAGAAAATGAGCATTTTCTTTTTCCCATGCGGAGGAGTGATAAAGTGTGATGGCCTGAACTCTTCACCAGGTCCTACAATATTGGACTAAACACACGGGTGACCCTGGCAGAGACTGTAGCTTGTCTGTCAAATAACAACATAGGGTGCAAGACCCTCGCTAAATTTGTTTCACACTTCACCAAAGTTCATTTCCGTGTGAAGTTCTTATTGTGGGTAACTTTGTTAGATCATTGTTTTGAACCATTGTTTTCTCTTCCTTGTGTGATTTCCTAGCCTTTTCACCATCTGGAATTTTATGAAAACACTCTGTTATTCAGATTTAATCCAGGATGGAACCCAAGACCATTCATATACCTGTTGTCCGGGAGTCTGTGGATCTATGTCTGTGGCCCATTTCTACAGCTCCAAAACCTGTATCTCAGTTTATCCATGCCTGTGTATTGTAGCTCTGGATAGATTCTGAGTTTAGCACTGAGGTTGAAGTTGACACAATCCACTTCAGAACTGTTGTAGACTCAGTTTCTAAATCCAGATGTATGTGGACAAGTTTATTATTTTATTGTTTCATAAGTTCCAGTGCCGTTTCACAATATATTTTTATACAATTATTTCCTAGTGAGCTGTAGCATTAAATCTTTATTTTTGAGTTAGGGTTTTTGTTTGTTTGTTGGCTTCCAATTTAAATTTGGGTCAGCTCAGGTGTGTATTCCCCTTTCTCAAGTGACCACAATATGATCCCCAAAACTACGTGAAGAAAATGTCAACACTTGTGACTTGGGGCTCCCATTTCAGGAAGAGCGGGGTATTTCTGTCTCCAAGGAAACAGCCTTGAGTAGTTTGTGATCAGCGGCAGGAAATAAACTGGCTTTTAAGGAACACTTTCCAAGTGTAGGGGTGTGTTGGATGTCAGGGTGCATGACCCGCCCAACGCTCACGCCAGCCCAGAGCTCAGGGTGTGGGAGCTGGTGCCCCGCGGCACCTGTGAAGTTCTCACCCGTTCGGCGGCGTGCTAATGCCAGCATGGCACTCGCTATTGCTTCAAGTGTTCTTTAATCTGCATCTTAATTCCTGTCACTTAGCTTACTAATGACTTCATGAATGATATAAATGCTATTTTCAAAGAAGTCATGATCTATTAGAGCAGCGAGTAGACTAGGATATTAAACATGGCAAATCCAAGGGTACAAAATATTCACTGAGAGTCCAAGGAAGGGCCACTCTTCCAGCTTGAGTCTGCAGAGGAAGTGAACATTACACCATGTCCAAAGGAAAGCTGTGAGCTGCTCATTTGGGAAACGGAGATGCTGGGGAAAGTAAGAGAGACAGAAAGGTAACTTCTTCCCATGTAATCCGAATTACAGACATAGAAGTAAAGAAAGGTGTGGTGTCAGGAAACCATAAGGAGGCTATGGTTGCTATAATATAAAGTGAAAGTGAAGAGAAGAAGGCAAAAGATATGATCATGGAGGGGACAGTATGGACTGACCCAGGTCTCATCCTGACCATGGGTAGACTACTTCATGTCTGATCCTGACCATGGGTGGACTTATTCATGTCTGATCCTGACCATGGGTGAACTTATTCACGTCTGATCTCGACCATGGGTGAACTGATTCATGTCTGATCTTGACCATGGATGTGTGCTTTACCTTGTACGAGGCAGTTGGCCTTGAAGGATGGCTGAAAAGTGAGATGACAGATTCTCATCTAGGTGGATTCTTCTGGCTATTCGGGGACCATTTTAGAAATTAGTTAAGTTGATAATGGATTAAACCGTGGTGGTGCCCTTGGAGGAGAAAGAACAAGTCAGTCTGTTTAAAATTTCAGAAAATAAAACCTGGAGGACTTAGCTACTAATTAGCTACAAAGGATTTGTTATAAATGTTAGTTTTCAAGTTTGAGGGGATGGGTAGATCATCGAGGCCAACTGAGAAGAGTTGAGGAGAGCGAGACAAGTGGAGAGATAAAGAACGAATCAAAGGGGAAATATGACTTCAGACTGAATTCATTGAGTTTGAAGTAGCTGTAAGCATCGGCACGACAGGGACAAGCCACTAAATAGATAGAGGAATTTGACTCATGGAGGAGCATCTGGGCCAAGTTTGTGAGAAATCAACAAACTAAGGAAGACAGACCCCAATAAGGTGAGTGAATGGAAGAGTTTACCCCAAGAAATCACCCAGTCGGAGGAGGTCAAACGTCAGGAGAAGCAGTGGCAAGAGTACACGGGCACCCACAGCAGACCCCGGACACTGAACACCTGCTCTAAACGGATCCAGATAATTCCTCCCCCAAAGACCAAAAAAGTAGAGTTACAATGAAACATAGCCAATATTGTCAAGCAACAGATGGTGAGGTAAAATAATGCAAAATAGTATATTCTAGAATCAACCATTAGAGGGTAATAGACCAACATGGTGGAGATAACTTCAGTCAGTGGTGGAGTTGAAAGTGGGGTGGTGGGACCCTGAGAAATAAACGATCCATCTAGATGGTGAGGGAGAGCTCAGCCTCGGAGAACTTGGGCTGGGAAAGGAGGAGAGGGACGGTTAGGTAGAGGCCCGCGCGGTGCAGGCGGGCTTTCGTGGGAGGCAGATGGACAGACTTCAACATGGAGATTGAAATCAGAAGGGAAGGGAATATAGACCATACACATGAGGGTTTAGAAATGTCCTTCTCAGGATCTGGGTTTGGAAGCAACGAGATGAAGGGCGTGGCCTGTGGCAAAGGAGTGCATTTACTTCTGAGTCCGGAGGGAAGGCGGTGAGCGCTGCAGACGCGGGGGCACTTTCTGGGAGGACAGGTGGGAGTTTGGATGATTGCATAATGGCTTCACTTCCTTCAATTAAGTAAAAGACAAATTGTTTTCTGAAAATGAGGAATGGAGAGAATGTGTAAGGGACTCCCAGAGAGCGCTGAAATTTTAATTAATCCTGAGGAAAATGAGTTAGCTAACCAAATAAGGGACTGAAAGGCTACGGATAAAATTGAAAACTCACCAATCTGAACGGTCCAGCTCAGAGGTGGGACAGATGATGCCTGGTTCAGGATGTTCCCCAGCAGGAAGCTGTCCCATTGCTGGAGGGAAGGATTGAGGCCGTCAAGAAGAGGATGTCTAATCTCTCAGTGTGTTGAATTATTACACTTTCGAGTAGGTCGCCTTATAAGGCAAAAGGGATTTTACAGATATAGTTGAGGTGATTATCAACTGACCTTAAAATAGGAGCATGAATGGAGTCAATGTAGCTGTGCAAGCCCTAAAGTGGAGACAGAAAAGAAAGGCAGGAAGATATCACAGAAGGATAAGCCAGAGAGATGTGAAGCATGCAGCAGACTCGGTGCTGGCTTCAACGTGGATGATCCCACAAACAGGAAGGGCCAGGAGCCGGAAGCTAGAGGTGGACCCTGCTAAGCAGAGCCTCCCCATAGGGAAGCATATATCACCCACAACCTGAATGAGCCCAAAGCACCTTCTCCCCCAGAGACTCCAGATTTGTGTGCAGTCTGGGTAGCTCTCTGACTTTGGCCTTGCGAGACCCTGAGCAGAGAATCTTCTGGTCTGTGCTGGATTGCTGACATGCAGAACTACAAGATGGTAAACATATGTTGTTCCGCATCACTAAGTTTGTAGCAGCAAACAAACTGCTTTGTTACAGCAGCAGTAGGAAACTAATACATTACCTTTTGTGGAAATTAGTGACAATTATGCTCATGGTGTGTTGGAGTTTTCTGGAGTGGATCCAATGAATAAATGGGTATAAATAAATTGAAGGTGCCACAGGAAAGGTGCAAATAATCAACTGTGGTCTGGGCTATGCAGCAAGAAAAGATGTGACAGTCTGGGAAGATTCATGAACTGGATGTCTCCCGGACACTGAAAACCTGCTCTAAAGGGTTCTAGATTATCCTTCCTCTGAAGCCAATTCTTATTTGAAAATCTTCATTGACTCTCAATTTCCAAAAAATCTTATTTTCATGATTTATTCAGGCACTAAGTGTTTTTCAGTATCTACTTCTAAACTATCTTCCTGACAGGACGCTGACTCCTCTCCAGATGAACCTTCCCCCAGCCAAGACAGTTGGGGTGGAGAGAATAATTGCTCGTAAATATTTACTTCTCTGGCTGTGGTGGGTCCACGTGCTCGTCTTGGCTCATTGGTGGCAGAACGTATTTTAGGCTCAGACACGGGGCTCAGTTTGACCGTCGGCCTATTCGGCAGATACAGATAGTACAAGGATGAAAATGTGTTTCTGCGGTTGGGTTTGCCTTCTTGAATTTCTGCTTTTTCCATTAAAAGAAGTGCTTGAGAGGGGCCTGGGTGGCTCATCCAGTTAAGTGTGTCAGACTCTTGATTTTGCTCAGGCCATGATCTCAGTCTGTGATTTGGAGCCCCATGGTTGGCGCTGTGTTGACAGTGCGGGACCTGTTTGGGGTTCTCTCTCCTTCTCTCTCTGCCCCTCCCCCACTCATGCTCTCTCTCAAAATAAATAAATAAACTTTAAAAAAATGAAAGAAGTGCTTGAGCAGCCACCGCCCTCCAGGCGTGGGGTCCGGAACAAGACATATGGTGCAAAGCCACACCAACAGCCATCCTCACCATCTTGAGCTCGGGCCCCCAGCCTGCAGGACTGTGGGGCTGTTGTTCATAGGCTCCCCAGTTACAGCATTTTGTTATAATAGCCCAGACAGCCTAAGACACCTCCTTTGTGCATAGATTATTTCTTCAGCTAGAAAAATCTTAGCATTCTTCATGTTACAGATGACTTCTCTTGTCACCCTCTTGAAAGCCATTTTATCACTAGAATCCAGAGAAAATGCCTCTGACTGCATATTTTGTTTCTCCTATAAAATTAATCTTGATGCATTATCTCATTTGACCGTGAAACCGATTCTACGGGGTTAAGCGGGACAGATGCCATTACCTCGACTTTGTAAATAATGAGAACATTAGCGCTCACACAGGTGTGGTCACTAAATCCCATTGGCACAGCCGATCAGGACCATCGACCGAGTTTGGGTGCAGCTGAGGGTCTCCTTGCTGGGTGTTTCACACACATTAGGGAGTCTCTCGAGCCAGATCATCAGCTCCTCCAAGGCTCAGCCTGAATATGCCCGTTTCTCATAATACTCAGCCTAGGGCTGGCATAGAGCAGATGTTTATTAGGTGCTCATTTACTGAAATAACATGAATGAAAGTTAATTTAATTAGATGCAAATAGCTCAGCAGAGTATTTTTATCATCTCCACTCAATGTAAGCTCTAGGACACGGCTTTCTCCACTTGAACCTTGATTTTCTCCTTCCTGACAGGAGGGTGTCCAGGGTTCCCCAGAAAGAGTTGGCTTCAGATTTCCATGAAGCTACGTTATTACCAACAGTGAAGGGGCTGAGGGCTGAGTGATTCTTGTCTACCTGCCTTCCATACTAGGTTAACTGCACAGATTAATCATAATCAGACCCTATTACGGGCTGTCTTGTGAATTTCTCATCTGAATTCCACATACTTGATGGGGGCTCAATCGTTATTACCTGTTGGCTGACAGATTGACCCGCGGACACTATTTAATTTTGAATCCTGAATCTTAGAGACTACAGAAACGTTCTCCTCTGATGGTTGTGCTACAGCAGAGAGGTGAGAGACCTCTGCTGACACTGAATGGTGTCAGTGTTTGTTGATACGAGGCCGATTTGTGTCAGAAAGTCTCCCGTTTGTCCTGAACTCCTTGCACTTACAGTTTTATTAAGGGGTGGTTCAGATACAGTAAAATCCACCCGTTTTGAGGGGACAATGCAGTGATAGTATATTCAGAGTTGGGCGCCCATTACCCACATCTAATCCAGAACATTTTCAAAACCGTGAACGCAACCACATTATCTGTTGTCTATCCCTCCCCATTTCCGCCCCCTACTCCCCTGGGCAACCAATAACCCACCTCCGTCTTTCTGATTTGCCTGTTTGGGACATTTCACGGAAATGGACCTACACGATATGTGGCCTTTTTCTGTCCTTTCTCCCGTAGCAACGTGTCTTCACGGTTAATCTGGATTGTACCGTTGCTCACTACACTGGAACTTTCTATCGTCGGGAAACATTCCGTTGTATGGATGCACCACATTTCGTTGTCCAGATAAAACCACATTTTGCTGATACATCTGTCAGTGGATGGACATCTCAGTTTCGACTTTGAGGCTAGTTTGAACAACGCTGCTAGGAACTTCTGTGCGCGTGTGTTTTCCTTTCTCCCGATCACACACCTGGAGGTGGGATCTGAGGGCTCCTTGCTAACTCTCTCGTAACTGTTTTGGGAAACTGCCTGTTTTCCAAAGTGGCTGCATTGCTTTCCACATGTATGAGGATCCTTAGCTGCTTTTTGTCTCTGGTACCCTGACTCCCTTGGGAAATCTTAGGTTAATTAAGAACCCTCTTTCCTGAGAATAATGTTGGGGTCAAGAGGTCATGTAAATTCTTCAAGATCCAATTGAATCCAATGGTAGTGGTTAGATTTATCCATTTATTATGAATTTTGGGTTAACACATTACTGGCAAAGAGTAAGAGAACGTTTAAAGTCACATGTCTGCTTGGCTACTCTGTTCTGGCTCTGGATGTAATCAGAAACCATCTTGGGCATCTGAAATAATTAGTACGGCAGGCAGGACACGCGGTTCTGACTCTAGGAAGATCTACTTACTGATCCCTCCTCGTGGAAGAAACACGCCGAGTCATTCTTGCAAGTCTGTTGAGCTTCCAGGTGCTACATTTGCAAATCAAGCCACCCTTTTAAATTACAGAGCCACATTCCTGGGAATGCAGATGAAGTGACACCCTGTCCACACCCCACACCTGCCACTGACATCTCAACAGCAGAAAGGGCTGATGGTCAAAACAGCTGAGCATAAAAAGAATAAAATCTAGAGATTCTATAATAAGGCTCCTTGTTGGGAAATACCTTCAATAAGTATATGATTTAAAAGACTATCTACTCTATTTCTTAATAAATTGTGTTTTAAGCTAATATATCCTCTACATTCTGTAAGAGTTTTGTCTCTAAAGGAAAGAAATACACTTCGCATGGCAGGATGCGTCTGACAGTGGTATCAAATTGAGACTGTTTAAAAAAGTAAGATGAAATTGGCCACTGACGGTAAAAAAGAAAAGAAAGAAAACAAGAGATGTGCTTTAAAAAAGACATTTTGAAAAAAAATTTTTTAATGTATTTAAAAATTTTAATGTTTATTTATTTTTGAAAGACAGAGCACGAGCAGGGGAGGGACGGAGGGAGAGGGGGTCAGAGAATCCGAAGCAGCTCCAGGCTTAGCTTTCAGCACAGAGCCCGACACGGGGCTCAACCACAAGATCATGATCTGAGCCGAAGTTGGATGCTTAACCAATTGAGCCACCCAGGGGCCCCTATTTTTCCTTTTGAGAGAGAGAAGGGGCAAGTGGGGGGTGGGCAGAGGGAGAGAGAGAGAATCTTAGGCAGGTTCCATACAGCAAAGAGCCTGAAGTGGGGCTTGATCCCACAACCCTACCATCATGACCTGAACTAAAATCAGGAGTTGGGGGGTCATCTGACTGAATTGCCCTAGAGCCCCAAAAAGGCATTTAAATACTGAAAAGAATAATCTGAAGGAATAAAGAAAAAAATCAGACACGCGAACACCTTTCAGAGGGGTCTGTAGGACCTGGTAGATTTCCCAGTTCAACGGAGGAAATCCAAGCTGGTGCAAAATCTAAACAGTGGCCATTCCGTTTAATTTCCTTATAAAGACATTTCAGGATGTAATGATGTCTGGAGAGTGCACCAGGATCCCCCAGGATCAAAGGCTTCCGGTCAATGGGAAATGTTAGAATTGCTATTCATGTCCCGATTCTCACCTTCCGTTCTATCTTTTCTAAGGACAGTCTTGCCTTTCCCCCCACTTCTTCTCTTTTCAACTCATCTCTCTGCGGGGGGCTTCCGTGTGTCTTTAAACTGAGCCCACAGGGACAGTGACGCGGGACTCCTTCACATGAGCATGACATTCATGTAAAAGAGCTCCTCCTGACGGGAATGACTCTATTCCTCACTAAATAGAATGTGTTTTCTTTTCTTTTTTTTCCCCTCCTTTTTCCTTGCAGGCCCACAGAACGCTGGGGAAAGACGCTCGGCTGTATTTGCATGTCGCGGGAAGCCTTCATTTCTATTCCTCCCGGCTCGCAGCGCTGTCCCTTCAATTAGAGAGGGAAGATCGGGTCACAAAGAAAGCAGGATCCCCTTCCAGAGTCTGGAGAAGGAGCTTACAAATGGCTCCGTCGGGCCCGGCACAGGCCGGCAGGCTCCTCCTTACGCAGAGGGTCAGGAAGGTAACATTTGATATAATACTTTCTTAAAAATCCTGAGTGAATAAAGCAGTCTTGACAGAAAGTTCCCGGATATGGATTACCTATAAAAAGAATAAAAGGAATGAACATTGAAGATTTTCCATCACCGTAAACAAATAATTTGTGATCGCTCTACACTCGAACCACAAATAAGGCCAAGAATTAGGAGTGCCCCTCGCCGGCCGGCATAGACATACATCATCGGCCCGGTGTGATGGCGATTACCTGATAAAGATCACAATATGACAGCTTTCCTTTCGCGCTGGCCGCTGAACAGCCAGAAACAGTTTTCTGCGGCCGGCCCGCTATTGATCCAGCCTCTCTTGTCAGTGATGCAGTTAATGGGAATTCCACAGGCAAATAAAAGCTACATTTTGTCTTCATTTTCATCTGAAATATGAGCTGGTCCTTTGTACTCTAGACAGTCATTTATTACTCATTTTCCTTTATTGATGTTTATGAGCTGAAGCATAAAATGATTCTCCAATGTAGTTTAACTGAGGTAGCGGTTGACACCGTGGCCCTGATTACGGATGCTTCATCAGCTGCATGGAGTCCATGAATCAAGGTTTGCTTTTCATTGGTCTTGGAGGCAGCACACAGCAGAGAGAGTATCCTTAAAAAGCAACGGAGCTGGAGCTGCAGAAATACGTCGATTTATCTTCATAGGGAGCGAGGGGGAAAGAGTGCCCCCCATCCTGGGGGCGGCTGCAAGGCGGCCAAGGGTCTCCTGGTCCTTGACGGTCCAGGGCCCGCTTTCTTATTGTGGGGAGGGGGCCTGCGGGGGCTTCTCCTAAATCCGTATATTATTCTAAAACTATCTGGAGCTAACTCGTTATTTTGAAAACATTCTCAGTGAAATTATGAGCCCTGGAAGGGCCAGGTGGCCGCGCTGCTGGAAACCAAATACAAAGCCTCACACAGGGACCGCGGTGGCGCGGCCACTCGACGTGTCCGTAAAACGGTAAGAACAATCAATACCGTGGAGAAGTATGTTTTATATGCAGTTATTAACTCATAAGCTACAGTATATCTCATCTCATTTCGACAGCAGCTGAGGCCTCACCTCCCCCTGGAGACCCCTGCAGGTCCCATTATGAGAATCATAAATAATATGTGCTAATGAGATATGAATTGATTATGTTGGAAAAGCTGACATTTCCATCCATCATTCTAAATGATGTTTAACAATGGATTACCAGCCAGTAATTCCTCTGATATGAGATTAAATAAAATAGCCGGCTGTTTCAGCAGGCTTGCTCAAGGAGACGGCAATAAATCTGCTCAATTACTGTATCGCCAATCCGTTTCTCACTGCTAAGGATATTATTATTTCATTTAGACCTGTTCATGCGTCATAGATTATTTTATTTCAGGCAGTCAATGGGAGAACCGCGGCGCCCGCCTCACCGAGCTGGCCTGGGCCGCCCACCGTGCGTGCCCCTGCGCGGGCCCCAGACGCACCCGGGACAGGCGGCCAGCTGCCCCGGGCTGGGCGGGCAGTTCGAGCCGCATCTCAGAAAGACGCATTTTGCTCTCAACCTAATTTTCTTTACTTATCTGAAAAGTCTCAAGCAAAGGATACCGCCTAAGAAACTGATCGATCGAAACGAGATTATTAGACCTTCTAAGATGATTTGGTCTTCATCTCAATCCTGTAGCAGATTGAGAATTAGGTCACAGAGACTCTGCTCCGGCCTGGCAAATTGGATTAGCGGCCGCCGCAGTCCGAAGGGCGGCGACTGCTCGTGCCCGGCGCGCAGGCGGCACCCGCGCTTTATTGATGAGAAAGCCGGCCGGGCAGGAAACGTGTCCCTGGCGCTCCCCGGGTCACTCATCATTTCTAACAGCTGTAATCGAGTTTGGGGCCCGGGCTCGTCGGTGGTCTATGAGAGCAAAATAAAAGCAGGAAGAATGACCTTAAAATGAAGCCTTCGTCAATCCTTCCCATCATTCCTGTGGCCACCTGTGTATTAGCGGACTCGAGGAGGACAGGCGGACACCTGCTGAGGGCCGGCCCTTTGCCCAGCGGTGCACGTGGACGGGAGGCTGCATGTGATGGCCACCGCACTGGCAGCTGCATTGGGACCCACTCCGCAGACCAGCGAGCGGGCCCCAGGGCCCTCCAGGGACACAGATCTGCAGCGGCAACGCAGACCTTGCTCCCGCCCTCCCTGTGCCCCGGGCCGGCTCAGGGATTCCTCACTGACACAGAGACTTGAGACGTCACCCGGGCGCACACAGCCCAGAAGTGGCAGGAGATTACTGTGGCGGGTGACAAACTTCGCTGGGGATGGCGGTCAGGTCTCTTCTTACCAAGGCTGCTCGGAGGAGACCTGTGCGCGTCTCCCCAGGAGCTGGTCCAGCAGGTCTGAACAGGTAGTGAGCACCCCAGGCAGCGGCCAGCTGAGTCAGGCGCATCCCTACCCCCCCTTCCTCCTCCCTTCCTCCATCACGGCCTTCCCCCAGTCCCGTTTCCTGGGATTGCACCCCCTAAAGGGGTCATGGGCCAAGGAAGCCTTCAGTCTGGCTCTGGTTTCCCGGGAAGCCAGGCTGAACCAGTGTGTGACCCTGGACCACAGACTTGGTGGGGACGGTGGTGGGTCCGGGTTATTCTGTGGTCCAGCTGTGTGGGGTGGCCTCTGCGACGGGTCGGGATGAAGTCCGTAAGGCAGGATGTTCGAGTCTGTGGCAGGTGTGGCTTCTGCCCAGATGGGGGCCGCTGATAATTACGGGATCGAGGACTGTGGACCGGACAGGTCTGGACCGCTTGGCAAACAACACAGCAGGTTCAAAGGAGCCCGTCCTGCTCAGACGTGCTGTGACAGCAGACACCCCCACGGCGGCGTTCCCAGAGAGCCCGTCTCCGGCAGCGGCAGGGGGACTAGGGTGAGCGTGGGGGCCAGGACCCAGCCCATGTGACGGGTACCCAGGGACAGAACGGGCAGCCTTTCCAGGTCTTCATCACACAGAGAAGCCAGGGCCCCTGACGTCTGACACAGGATGGGGCACCTGAGGGGCACACCTGAGACTCTGAACCCCCAAAATCTGTCTTTGCGTCAGGAGTCCCACCCCCCTCTCCCGTCCTCGCAGAGCTGCCTCCCCCGCGGACGAGCTCTGGAAGGGCCCCTGAGCCCGCGCGTCCCAACCTGCCTCCTCCGCAGGCTCGGCCCTCCTCCGCCGCAGCCACTGGCCTCGCAAGGAGGACGGCCATGCGTCTGCGCGGTCTGGGCCAGAAGACACGGCCTCTGCCCCCGGGGAAGCAGCGCGTGCAGGAGGAGGGAGCCCACACCGCGTCCCCGAGCGCGGTCAGCGGCCCTGACACAGCAGGGATCAGTTCCCTCCGGCCAGTAGAGCAGGTGGCCTCATTCCCTACAGAAGATAAAGCGAGCTGGCACTCAAAATATTTTAAAAGTGCAGATATGTAGTTAAATAGGATAAATGGTATTGCTTGTAGCAACTTTGCCATGTTCACCTAGGGGCTTTCATTCTGATCGTATTTATAAGGAAAACGAGGACCAGAAGGGTCAAATACCCCGTCTAAAATCACCAGAACAACACACAGCAGAGTCTGCTTCATGTCCCTTTCTTCTACCCTTTTGAATTATTTAAAATCATTTGGGGGCGCCCAAGGGGCTCAGTTGGTTGAGCGTCCGACTTCAGCTCAGGTCAAGATCTCAAAGCTTGTGAGTTCAAGCCCCGCGTCAGGCTCTGTGCGGACAGCTCAGGGCCTGGAGCCTACTTCAGATTCTGTGTCTCCCTCTCTCTCTGCCCCTCCCCTGCTCACACTCTGTTTTTCTCATCTCAAAAATAAATAAACATTAAAAAAATAAAAATAAAATAAAATCATGTTAAGCACCAGGCTTTCAAATTCCTCCTACAGGCTATTGTTTCTCCATGGGGACACTGAGTTACGTGAAGATATGCCATAAATAGGAGTTGTGTTGATATCCACTGGTTGAAAACATATGTGAAAGTGACAAAGAACTACAACAAAATTATTGATATTTTTCCAAATTAATATGCATTTTATTAATTATAAACACAGCAACATATATTTGAAAGATAGTAATTAGTATGTATACAAAACATATATTTAGTTAGAAACAAAGTTAATTTTCACTTGATTTTATAAAGACTTATATTAGGGTTCTCAGAGAAACAAAGCCGAAGGACATATATATACATATACAGATGAATATGAGAGAGAGAGATTTATCATGAGGAATTACCTCATGCAGTCATGGTGGCTAACAAGCGCCGTCTTCAGTCCTCGAGAGCTGAAGACCCGAGAGAGAGGGCAGAGAGTGCAGCTCCGTTCCGAAGGCCGGTGGGCACACGACCGAGGAAGAGCCAATGTTTCAGTTAGAGTCTGAAGAGAGAAAAGGCAGAGGTCTGAGTCTGAAGAGAGTCAGACAGGAGGAAGTCCCTTTGGCTAGGGGCAAGGGTCAGTGATTTTGCTGTATTCAGACCTTCACCTGATTAGATGAGACCACACGAGGAAACTCTGTTCAAACGTTGATCTCACTCAGAAACATTCTCACAGAAAGACCCAAAATAATGTTCGACCAGTGTCACGTCAGGTTGGCATATAAAATTAGCCATCAGAAGATTTTTGCCCAAATTCTTGGATGCCAATGCGTTAAGAATCAAATTCAGAATGGTAGGCGTACCAAGCGACCCCCGTTGTGTTCCTTGCTTCTTCAGTCTCACGGTGCGGCCAGGAATGAAGGAGTCGCTGTGGGTGTTATAGTCACTCTCGGGACCCGGGGGGCATTAAGAGACGGTGGGCCTGCCTGGGGCTGCGGAGGTGCCCGTGGAGGACGAGCTTAGGAATGGCTCCCGATGTCACCCGTCCGCTGATCTGCACCTGCCACGGTGAGGCCCCAAACCCCACAGAAGGAGGTGGAGGCTGTCTTCATCCCCGAGTCTGTGGCTTGGTGGACCGTCTGTGGAAACACAGGGAGGTAGAGGGTCTTATTCATTAATGTAAAAGTTTAAAACATCAAATGAAAAAGAGCCCGCCATGCTCTCTGGGACCTGCACTCCACGGACGGCCTGTAAATGGGGCCCAGCTGCACGGGGCAGGGCCTGAGGGCCTGGCAGCGGTCCCCGTGCCCTCCACGTGCCCTGCCCTGGCCGCAGCGTGCTGGAGGGGTGTGTCCCGGGCACCTGCGGCCTGACCCCCGCTGCCCCCCTTCCATGTCAGCCCGTGTCACCAAGCCAGGCCCGACCCACGGGCCTCTGGCAGCATGCACCTTCGTCGGAGCTGATAAGAGGTCAATAAAAGGGCAGCTTAACTTCTGTTGTGATAGGAACTTTGAGAAAGAAAACGAGGGAAATAGAGTCTTTAGTGAAATCAGCTCTAAGGTGGTGGCCAATGGGACGAGAACTTAATAAGGAACCAAGATCCAAAGAGAGGAGCCTTTTCCTGACATTGGGGAACCCAAGTGGGGAGACCCTGCAAGGCGAACGCAGCTGGCCGTCGTTCGAACGCCCCCACGTGGGCAGGGGTGGGTCAGAGCGAGTGAAGGTTTCGGCAGGATGGGGACACTGATAGAGCGCCATTTCTTGTAGCGGGTGAGGGGGTGCCGCATAGAAACGGCCTTCAGGAGTATCGGTGGAGACGACGGGGAGCATCCGGGGTTTTCTGAGCCCAGCCTGAGCCACGGAAGGGTGAGGGCCCCGTGGCTAGTGTGTGCTACCCTCCTGGTATCCATCTAGTTTTAAAATATTTTTTAGGCTTATTGATTTATTTTGAGAGAGAGAGAAAGTGCAGGTGAGAGAGGGGCTGAGAGAGATGGAGACCCAGAGTCCCAAGCAGGCTCCACACTGTCCGCACGGAGCCCAGTGCTGGGTCAGAACTCACAGACCCTGTGATCATGACCTGAGCCAAAATCAAGAGTTGGACACAGAACTGACCAAGCCACCCAGGTGCCCCTGTCCACCTATCTTTGAAATAAAACTTTGTTGGGGAAGGTCTCCGCATTTGAGAAGCATCAAGCTACCATTCCTGAAACTCCTCCGCTCGGTTCAGCACTGGAAGGAAGGAGAGGCATGTCTGGACTTCTGAGTAGGTCCATGTTGGGCACAGAAAGACACACAAAGCAAGAAGAAAGCTCAGGCCTCACTGGGGTGGTCTGACTTCTCTGAATGCTGTGATTTAAAAGGAGCACTCAAGAATCACTAACAAACTTGACCATGTCCAAGAACCTCAAAGATCATAGGTTAAAGGTCAAGGTGTTGTCAATGGGTCCAATACAGATTCTCAGAGAGAAAGGCATCCACAAAAAATAAGTAAAATAAAAGGCACCAGAATAACCTACTTTTGAGAAAGAAAGACTTGTGTACCTTTCTAATCGCAGGATTATTTTGATTTGATCATGAGGGAAGGAGCTTCATTCCTCCAGCTGTCCCACCAAATTCTCCTTCACCCCCGACGGCTCCGGGATGAGGCCCAGCAGCATCCTCCAGGGCTCGGGCGTCACTCGGCGTCCCCGACTCAGCTCTGGGGACACAGCTGGGAAATCCATCTTTCCGAAGCTGTGCCGCTCCGTAGCCCCACGAGGCTGCACCCCAACCCTGCTGTCACCACCTCTTTTCAGTGACAGGGCCCACAGATGCGTCCTCGGCCAAAAATCCACACATCGGAGCAGGAGGCAAACTACTGTCATCGCCCCCCACACCCCCCAGATGTGTCGTAATAAGATTTTGTATCACTGGCAAAATGTGTTTAAGGCTCAATGGAAATAAGATAAATGACTTTTACTTAAATAATCCAAGTGCAGCAATATAGGGTTGTAAGTGTGGGGAAAACATCGTCCGATTCCACAGCTGTCAGTAGGTTTGGAACCTTCTTACTCCTGCCTGGAAGGTCTGTGTCACGAGGCATATACAGGGGGGAAGCGGGGACAGACTTTAGTTCCGCGGACGTCCACTCACGGAAGCATGAGCTTACCTTTACGTAGATACCAGGTCATGGTGCCTGAGAGATGGGACGTCACAGCTTTAACTTATATTCAACAGGAATGAGTCCTCTTGAGTATCAGCAATTTATAAAGCATTATGTTATCATTGTGTATCTCATTAAAGTGAGCAAATGTCAACTTGAGAGACAAATGTGTGAACGGAATCTGTAGAAAGTAGCTTGTCCCAGGAGGATGAGAAGGACCCTTTGTCCTAGAGGAAAATCGAGCTGGCAAATCCCAGGGAATGTCTTGAGGTCTGTGTATATATGTATATATGACCGTCCTAGTTTTCTGCCTTTTGCTCCACAGTGAGAATGGATCTAACCTAAGCACCTAACCCTAAGTGCCAAGGGGACGGAGACTGTAGGGCCCCAAGTGCCTGACTTGTCAGCACTGAGTGGGGCCGCCCGATGCTAGACCGCTAGTGGGGAGCAGCGGGTCACGGAGTAGCCAGTGCCACCGAGGGCGGGGAGTGCGTTGTATGAGCAATGAGTCAAGTGCTGGTATTGTAACAAATAACAAGGAAATCCAGGCTTCAGTAATGTTCCAACTCAAGGATGTGTTTTCACGTGAGTCCATCAAGAAAAGATTGTGATTCTAACAGCTTTTTCAGAAATGTCTATTCTAATTTACCAACTTACCTTTTGAAAAAAATGTCTGCCTTTAAAAAACAAATTTTACTGTTTATTTGTTTTTGAGAGAGAGACAGAGTGTGAGCAGGGGAGGGGCAGAGAGAGAGGGAGACACAGAATCTGAAGCAGGCTCCAGGCTCTGAGCCGTCAGCACAGAGCCCGATGTGGGGCTCGAACTTGTGAACCATGAGACCATGACCTGAATTAAAGTTGGACGCTTAGTGGACTGAGGCACCCAGAATGCTTTTTTTTAAGCCCACAACCCCCACACACCATACACATGTCTCTAAAACATACCCGAGAATGTTGAGGCCCCATGGAGTCCACACTCGGACATCGCCACGTGTGCTCAGCTTCTCACAGATGCCAGCGTAGATGTGACCCGGTTCTTCCGTGTTGCCACAGCCCTGAACGCCATCTCGGCTTTCTAAGGCAGGAGTGTGACGGTGAAAACCGCAATAAAACACGTGGATAATACTATTGAAGACCGTTTAACTTTGCCGCACAAAGTAGCCGCTGTTCTGACCCCGTTTTAACGACAGCCGACCCCGAGGCTAAGGCAGGCTTCGTGCTTGAAGATCACACATGCCCTGAGCGGTGAGGAGAAGACCGAAGTCTCTGTGCTTCCCACCCAAGCGTCTGCTGCTTAGCAATGAGGGGCTGAAAGCTGTCAGATTCGGGAAATCTCTCAGTTTCCACTCAGTCTCAGTCTCTGACTTCATCATAATTCCCCTCAAAATCAAAGCGTTCAAATCAAAGGAAACCACAGAGAGTTCATTTAAATCTTCATGCAGATTGATTGTAAAAATCAATGCAACCGAAGCGATTGAACACTGACTCTGTTCAGGTGCCCCCCACCCCCCACTCAGGTGCTGAAGAAAACGATGGTCCGAGGCTCAGAACCCAGAGTTGGGGAAATCGCAGGGGAGGAAGGGACCATCACGACGTGTCGGCGAAGGATCTGGGGGAGAGAGGACCGTGCGTGTCCCTCACCCTGTTCTCGCCTCACATCTGCGGAGGGTGGCGAGGGGCCAGACAGAGAGCAGAGGAGGGGTACTGGAGACAAAAGGGAACCCTTTATTAGGGACGAGGCGGCGTGCTGTGGGGGCTGTGAGTCTAGAAGAAACGCGGGCACCTGCCCGTGTTAGCGTCGGTCCTGTTTCACTGTGCGGATGATGCTCCTAGTGGGGCAGAAAGAAGAATAAACACTAAATGTCTTTTCTGGATTCCATAGTCTGTTCTGAGGAGCTTTCGTATCACATGGGGGTTTAGGTCATGGTTCATATTTTTGCCTATAGAAATCAAATTGCTTCAATTACATTTATTTAAAGCCTATTCTTCCTCCTTTAAATTACTTTTTTATCATCATCAAAAATCCATTTGGCATGTTTATATGGTTCTCTTTCTGGGCTCCCAATTCTGTTCCATTGATCTGCGTGTCTGTCTTTGAGACACACAGTCTTGATTAATTCAACTATACAGTAAGCCTTAATACAGAGAAGAATTTCTCTCAATTTATTATTCCTGGGAAAAATTATTTTGACTATTTTAAAGCCATTTTCTTTACATATAAATGTTTGAATAAGCTTTTATAGATTTACAAATCAAATTGCTTGGATTTTGATAGCAATTGGATTAAATTTCTGGGTGAGTTTTGGGAGAGTCTTTGCTATATAAAAACCTTCAATGCGTGACCACTGAATACCTATCCATTTATTTAAATTTTCTTTCCATTTCTTAATCATCATTTTGTAATTTTTTATATGTAAATTCAGTCCATGTTTTCATAGATTTGCATTAAGTATTTCATTTCCTTTTGAGTGCTTTTTTTTTCTTTTTCTCCTTTGTTTATTTTTAATAGTTTATTATCAAATTGGTTTCCATATAACATCCAGTGCTTCTCCCCACAAGTGCCCCCACCAATAGTATCATGTCTTCATCTGTGGTTTTGGCACATTCATTTCTAATATAGAAAAAGGCAATTGATATTTTCTATTGAACTTGTATTTTCCAACTTGGCGGAACTCAGTTCTTTTTTTTGTTTCTTTTTTTAAAAATTTTAATATTTATTTATTTTTGAGACACAGAGAGAGACAGGGCATGAGCAGGGGAAGGACAGAGAGACAGGGAGACACAGAATCCGAAGCAGTTCCAGGCTGCAAGCTGTCAGCACAGAGCCCGACACAGGGCTCGAACCCACGAACTGTGAGATCACGACCTGAGCTGAAGCTAGACATTAAAAGCCACTGAGCCACCCAGGTGCCCCTGAACTCAGTTCTTAAAAATTTGTTGTGAATTATTAGTTTGTTGTAAACTCTTTGGAGTTTTCTGCACGAACAATCATATCTTATGTGGATGGAGACACTGTTCCTTCTTCCTCTCCAATGTGTAGATCATTGATTTGCTTTTCTTGCTTATTGTACTGGCCCGAGTCTCCAGTGCTCCGTGGAGTACCGGTGGTGAGGGTGCGCATCTTTGTCCTGCGCCCCGTCTTAGAGCGGCAGCGTTTAGCCTTCCACCATTAGTGTGACGTCAGCATTAGTTTTCTTTCACAGATGCTCTCATCAGGTGGCAGAAGTTCCCTTATATTTCTAGCATGCTGAGATTTTTTAAATCATTAATGTGTTTTGAATTTTACTTAACACTTTTTTATTTTATAAAATTATTCTGTTTTAATTACTTTAATGTTTTTTCTTTATTTCTGAGAGAGAGTCAGAGTGAGAGAGCATGAACAGGGGAGGAACAGAGAGGGGGGAGACACAGAATCCGAAGCAGCTCCAGGCTCCAAGCTGTTAGCACAGAGCCCGACGCGGGGTTTGAACCCACAAACTGTGAGATCATGACCTGAGCCGAAGCTGGACACTTAATCAACTGAGCCCCCCAGGCGCCCCTGTATTCCTTTTAATCTTTAGTTTTATGCTACATTACATGGATGATTTTCAAATATTGGGATGGCCTTCTTTGTACACTTGACATGATTTCTATTATTTATGCTGCATTATACTTTGTATAATTGCTGGATTTAATTAATATTTTGTTGAAGAATTTTGTATCTAACTTCATGAGATGTATTTGTCTCCAGTTTTTCTTTTTTGTACTGCCTACATCTTTCTTTCTTTGTACCAAGATGATATTGGCCTCATAAAATGGGTTGGAAAGGATGTGTTCCTATCCTATTTTGGAAGATTGTGTTAAGTTAGTGTTAATTCTTTAAATCGTTGGTAAAAAACTCCAGTGAAACAATATGTACATGGATGTTTCTTTTCAAGAGGCTTTTAATTTACATACAAATTTCTTTCATGGTTATAGGACTACTTTGGTTATCTATTTCTCTATGTGAGTTCTCATAACTTGTGTATTATAAAGGATTGGTCATTTTCTTTTAAGTTGTTGAATTTCTGAGCATAAAATTGTCCATAGTAATCTCTGATTACCCTTTTCTTGACCTCAAGGTCTATAGTGACACCCTTTGGTCTGTTCTTTGATAATTTGTGTTTATTTTTTAAAATATTAGTGAGTCTTGCTAATGATAAATTGATTTCATTGATTATTTTTTATCAAAGAGCCAGCTTTTTCTTTTAGTGAATTCTCTAGTGTTTGTTTTTAATTTCATTAATTTACATTGTTATCTTGACCACAGTCATGATGGTCCTTGATTTTAACCTTTGTCATTCCCACTGAACTATTTAGACCATCCAGTGAGTTAGAGTTTTGATTGTTGTATTTTTCATTTTAGTAATTTCCATATGGGTCTTTTTTCAAATTGTATTTCTTTGCTATATTTTAAAAACATTTCCAATATGTTCCGAAACAATATATGATTGTGTATTCAACCATTTTATGAGAAATGCTCTAACGTTCTTGCTAGATAATTATTATAACATGTGATTCCTCTCAGTGTTGGGGCCGACTGATTTTCTTATCTCAGTGATTTGTATCTCTTGATTCTATTTAAATCTTCTATTTTTGTATGTACCCTTTTTAGATTGAGCATGTAGGTCCTGGACTCTATTTGTGATCTCTAGATCTCATTTCTGGAGTCCTTTCGATGTTATTTTGGTCGCCTCCTTTCTCCTGGTGTCACTAAAGTTCTGGAAGCCTTGTCAGTGCAGCCTGGGCCCCCGCCACCAGGGGTGACGTTAAAGAAACACCAGGCCTGGATCCTTTTCAGCCAGTGGAGGGAGGGCCTTGAGACATGGGGCTGGTTGGTGTCACAGAAGCCAAGGATGAGGCTATTGCTACCCTGTGAGGGGTGTGTGTCGGGGAGGTCTCCACCCGCGCTCTGCTGGCCCTGGCCCTGGGGCAAATCGGGCCGCTACTCTGGGGTCTGGGATAGCTCACGGGCTCTGCTCACCCAGCTTCTAGCCCTGCGCGTGGAGCTGCGGTGGGGGAGACGGGGAAGTCTTGCAGACGCTTTGGGCTGCCCGTGCATGGGGGCATCAGACAGGTTTTCCCCACCGGATTTCAGCTGAGATGCCCCGTCCACACACACCGGCCACAGAGAGCAGCCTTTCTGTGGCTGTGTGTTCGTCTGTTTGTTCATGCCCATCGCTGGTTCTGGGTGGTGGGTCTCTCCAGCGCCCACGAGGGACGGAAACGACACGCAGGAAGCCCACTGCCCAACGGTGCCCAGGTCCTGAGGCCACTGCCAGCTGCCTTCTCCCACCTTTCCGAGTCCTTTTGTGGTGTTCTAATCACTTTCTCCCAAGGACGTAGTAGTGGTTAGAGGAGAGGGCAGGGAAAAGTGAGTCTTGTCTCAGAACTTAGACTTTTTACTTTTGAGTTCAGAATACTTCTCCTTCATCTGAAGATTTTTTTTTTGTATCAGAAATCGCCA
The DNA here is from genome assembly GCA_004023785.1 of Mungos mungo. NCBI lineage: Eukaryota > Metazoa > Chordata > Mammalia > Carnivora > Herpestidae > Mungos > Mungos mungo. The sequence continues at coordinate 52,390 of PISW01003580.1, read as the reverse complement.
AACCTTTAATATCTTATAAATGGCCCCCAACTTTAAAAGAGAGTGAATGAGTTCAAAATGTTAATATTCCTGGGTCCTCTAGGGCAGAATCAAAGGCTGGTGAAGCCAAAGCAAGGACAGGAGTGCAGGTCCCCTAATTGGTCCGTGTTCAAGCTGATTGGAAGAGAGCCCAGAATCCAGCACCTCAAAGAGGAGGCCCGGGGTTGGGGACAGTCAAGGTCCACACCAGGCTCTGTCCTGACACAGGCGTGTGGTTTTCCTTGGTGGGAAACACAGCAGTGTTTCCATATTAAGGGCATTAAAATATCTGCTTCTTAGAGTCCTAAAGGCAACGTATGAAAAAATAATGATATGAAGTAATAAGACTGAAACCATGATGAAGTGGTCACAGTCGGATGCCAAAAATCAACACATACAAGTAAATAAAACTAAATCAGCAGCAGAGTTATTGGAGATTATAATAAAACCAATAGCTCTGCTGTGACTTCCCCTGGTAACGATGCCCATAAACCATTTCCGTGACAGGACCATTTAGCATTTTCCTCAAGCAGTGGGACCGCCCTTCGACAGCTATTTTATTTTTCCGAGATAATTTTTCATGGAAAATTAAGCTTAATCACACCATCTTTACTTTACTTTGGTAGCCGCACGGCTTACCCCGAGAGCCGTGCGCTGGGGAGGACCTGACTGGTGGTGGGGAAGTCAGAGCCACGCAGCGGCCGTTACGTTCCTCACTTCCTCTCTCTGAGGTCAAAACGTGGTACCACGTTTAAGGGTCAAGGTGATAGCCTTGTGGCTGGGGAACCGTCAGCTTCAGCTTGAAGCCTCCAAGAACTTAGCCAAATATAGTGAACGTCTAAACAAAAGTAATTCCTCAGGTTAGGAACAGACAGCCCCCTACTCATCTGGGAGAGTTAGGAAGAGGAGGAAGTCCAAGGTCACAAGCCCTGAAGGGGGTGTTTATTAGCCATAAATATTGATTGAAAACCAAGTGTTTGTGAGATTTGAGAATATGGAACACGTCATGGATATCAGATAGTCCTCATTACAATCATGAAAAGACAGCTGACCTATTTTAGACCTAAATCTCAAATACAGTGTCTTCTTCCCAGTGATATGCTATGGTAGAGTGCATTAAATTTTCCAACTGCTCACGCTTTCATGAGCTGCTCCAGACACGCGAACACGAGCCAGCAGGCAGCAAGGAAAGATAACCTGAGTTACATATGAATAGAAATAAAGAGAAAACGTCTAGTAGTGAACATGAGTTTCAATAAGAATTATTTTTCCATGGGTTTTACTGAGCTGAAAGGGAGCGTCTAGGCAGATTTCATATTCTTACTTTATCTGTCCTTGCAGACCGAGTTCAGTTCCCAAGGTTGTGTGCGTCGTCTAATATTTGTAATGATTTCTACATTCTCAAGTGTGGCAAACCAGTGATCACCTTCATCTTAAGTCTTGAAAATATTTTTCTTCCCAATTCAAGCTGGCTTTAGAGCTATGTGAGTGATTTTGCATCTGACCATCCCAATAAAGAGCAACATCCCACCTTGCTCTTTTGTGGCCGTGGCTTTGGGGGTAGCTAAGGTTTTTGAAAATTTAGATTTCACACAGCATTCAGTTCCCCCCCAAAGCTATGAAGACCAGTACAACCGAGAAAGGAAAGCGATCTTGAATTCTGCATTGCCCTTGGTAAGTCAGTATTCATCAGCCCACCTGGATAATTGAATAGGTGTCTGTCGCTGAACTGCCCCGGCGCTCCGACCTAATTGGGACTGCGTCTCTCTCCTGTCTGTAAATTAATCTGGGTGGAACTGGGCAAGGGAAAGTGTTACCAGCTGTAAGAATGTGCAGCCAACTACTCCAAGACCAGAACAAAAGTGAAAAGAAGACACAGGCGTCAGACAACTTCATGTTACCATCAGGGTGGGTGCGGGTCTTTCCTGTGTGCCGCGAGGGACATCGAAGGAGGCAGATGTGGGTTATACTAGATGCAACTGTATTTCTGTGCAACTACGTAGAAACACTTGTAAAGAAGGTCTCGTTTGAAAAATAGGTAGAAAATGCAGAGAAATCCTAAGGGCAGTTAAACCTAATAGTCATAACTGTCCCCAGATCAAAACCAGACTCCAAGCGTTTGCAGAAGCAGGTGGAGGGCCGCTCGGTTCTGTCTGGTGAAGGCACCGTAACCTCCCCCTGCAGGGTTCGCAGGGGCCACGACACAGGTGAAGGACAAGTGTTTGTTGTCGGACGATCGCTTTTCTTTATGAAAAATTACTCTTTATGTTCACAGGTTTAAAAAGTAGCGATACAAGAGGGCTTGTGTTCTGTGTCCTGTGAGCTTTGTGAGTTCACTTACTTGTTCTAGGGATTTTTATGTGTCCTTAATATCTGTATGCCGATAACTGTGCCATCTGCAAATTGGGACAGTTTCCTTTCTTCTTTTCTGATTTTCTTTTCCCTGACTTCCTGTGCGGGGCAGAGCTGGCAGCCTTGTGCCCAGTAAGATGGTGGGGCAGACGCTCTTGCCTTGCTCTCGGTGCCTGAGAGAAAGCGTTCGGCCACGTTAGTGGTAGGTTTTGTAGATATTCTATCAAATTGACAAAGTTCCCATCTATCCCTATTTATTTTAAAAGGTTTGTCACGAACAGGTGTTCAATTACGTCACGTCCTTTTTCTTCGTCAGTCGATATCGTCGTGTGATTTTTCTTCCTTCGCTGGCGAATATGGTGGGTGGCACTGATCTGCTGCCAACACCACACCGCCTGGGCGTCTCTGCCATCCGCTCCACGGGCTCATGGCACGTCAGCGGTTTGAGTGTGCTGAGAGCTGAGTTCGATTTGACGGTATTTTGTGATGGATTTTGCACCTATCCTCATGAGGATTGTACTTTCTTTTCTTGGTTTCTTGGTTTCCTTTCTTTTCTTCCTACCATCTGTGCCTGAGTATCAGGGTGATACCAGCTTTATTAAAATGGATTCAGCTTTCTCCTGCCTCTTCTATGTCTTGGAAGAGACCATGTAAAATTGGTGTTAAAATCCTCCCGTGGAACTGTCTTGGCCTGGAGGTTTCTGTTTTGGGAGTTTGTAAATGATAAATACATTCTCCTTACTAGGTATAGGGGTGAGCTGAGGTTTGTGTTCTTGGAGGAATTGGCCCGTGTCATCTCAGGTGTGGTATTTACAGCGTCAGTCGGGGTGGAGGTCAGGCTGTCACGTTGCTCTCTCCCTGCATGGCCGGGGCTTGTCCCCACCGGGCAGGGGCCTCAGCCACTGCTCTGTTCTCGGCCCCTGCCCCCGACAGTACCCCACAAGGGAGGGGGGCGCCTTGGTACAGCCAGAGAGGCGGCCGTCCGGGCTCCTCGATCACACGCCACAGCAACAGCTCCGGCCTGAAGAGCCTGGAGGTGCAAAGACACCTCAGCTGCTCATCTGAAGGTCCGATGGGGTCAGACACGCGCTGGGCTCTCACGCCGCACCCCTCCCCTGCGCCCACCTGAACTGAGGCCCTCAGGGGCCAGGCTGCTTTTCTGTGTTCTTTCTGCATGGGTTTTGAGCAGATGCTGCATATTTTCCCTCCTGCTTAGTCCAGGCAGTGGAGTTGGACTCTAGCTGTGTCGTCTCTGTTAAGTGATGCTTTGTGGACTCACTTCATCTGTCTGTCCCTGGATTCTTAGGGCTTTAACCCCACTTGCCCTGGCTTCGAGCCTTTCCCCGCAGCCTGGCGCTCTCCCACCTCTGCGGAGAGCGGTGCTAGTTACCCAGGCGCCTACCGTCACAGGAACGGCGCCGGATCGTTCTTTTTACTCTATCAAATGAAGCAAATCTTTTCACAACTTTGCCAATCATTCTCTATTAAATAAATTCTCTTTGTAAGTGAGGGTGTCTTAGTGGGGTCATAAACTGCGCTCACATGACAATTTTGGTTAAAAGTTGGGGATCAGAGGTGGGGAACCAGACGGTCCACTCTCTGCCCTTCCCTTTCATGGCCTTTCCCTGCTCAGTGACGGTCCCCCGGGGCGTTGTCTGAGCCACGCCAACTCCGCTCCGTCCCAGACAGTTAACCCAGAGATCTGGAAGGTGGCATCTGGGCAAAGGATGAAACCCTCTCCGTCAACCGATAGCTTAGAAATGGGAGACTATTTCCATACTCTGCCAATAAGTTAGTATGACCGGGCTTAATCCTGGACTTTTGATAGCATTTAATTTAGCATTTCAAAGTAATTAAAATGGAAAAATATCTTGATTATATGGGTCTATAAAAAAGATGATTGAGAACTTATTTGATCTTATCATTTCCACCCCATCAACGAAATAATGGAAAAGCAATTATCTTATCTTTCCCTCGGGAAACTCGGTGAGGCTGGTGTTTCGCTGCATCCTGGGTGCCTTTGCATCAGGTCGGGGGCCCACCCTGGAGGCAGCCTTGCTCCTCACGACTTCTTTAGAAAGAAGCAGGGGGTTGGCATGGTTGATGTAGAAGGCAGGTGGTCAAGTCCGGGAGGCACAGGAGAACTGGGAGCTGCTGCTGTCCACACGCGGGAGCCCTTAATCTTACCGCTGCAGTGGTCTGAGAGAATTTGCCCAGAGGAAGGATCTCCGTTAGCGGAGGCTTCTGTCTTCCCACCCTCACGAGGGGGCTGGGAGATGGTGTGTTCCAGAATCACTGGGGGTCCTGCCACCGTTTCCCGACGCCTGAGCCCCAGGGGCGGGACTCCTGATGACTGGCTGGACTCCTTCCTCAGTCTTGCTGGTTAGAGGCTCGGACCCAGACTCATTCGGAGACAAACGAGAATGACTCCTGTGTACCGTTCCCTGGGTTTCTCACCTCGTGGCCTTACCCGTCTATGCTAACAAGGGTGGGGGCCACCGGTGATGTCACGCAGACACTGCCGCGCCCACCCCACCCGTCACAGGGACCCTGCGCTGCCTCCCATCTCTTCAGGGGTCACATTCGGGCCCAGAACTCCTCAGGTCCCTCAGGGGCGGATGCGCAGGGGGGGCTGGTGGGACCGGGCGGTGGGTCAGAGGGAAGGATGAGCGGCCGCAGGCACCGTGTGTGCCCACAGCCCTGCTCCTCCCGTGGAGGGCTGTGACTCAGTGGGCTGCCTTCGGTCCCCCACTGGGAATGAGACGGGAACACTGAAGGCAAAAAACACCAATAGCTAGAGGCACCATGATTTTTTTAAAATTTCTTAATGTTTTGGATATAGACAGAGCATGCGCGGGGGAGGAGCAGAGAGAGGGAGACAGAAAACCTGAAGCAGCTCCAGGCCCAGGCTGGCAGCCCAGAGCCTGACACAGGCTCGAACCCACACACTGGGAGATCATGACCTGAGTGAAGTCGGACGGCCCACCGCCTGAGCCCCCAGGCGCCCCCAGCGGGGCTGAAATTTTACTAGTGTTGGCTGTTTGTTTCTTGTACAGAATCCGCAAGGTTCTCATCGTCAGGTTAATATGCGGATGCTGAGCGATACCAGGTTTGGTGTTCGCATTTTAAGTGAAAGATTTAAGATTTGAAAGTATTAAACCAATGCACCCCGAAGTCCTCCTGGAGAGTGAGGGGCCTCCTCCGTCCCTGCGCCCTTGTGCCGGGGAGGCGGGCGGGGCGAGGGGCTCAGTCCCCCACTGGTGGTGCTGGGAGGTGACAAGAGGCTCACAGATGTCATCTGGGAAGAAGCTCATTGTTTTCCCACCACTTCCTGCGGCTTTAATTAAAACCCAAAACTGTTTGTTCATCTATTTAAACAAAAACGAAAGAAAGAAAGAAAGAAAGGAAGAAAGAAAGAAAGAAAGAAAGAAAGAAAGAAAGAAAGAAAGAGAAAGAAAGAAAGAAAGAAAGAAAGAAAGAAAGAAAGAAAGAAAGAAAGAAAGAAAGAAAGAAAGAAAGAAGAAAGAAAGAATTTGGGCTCCCAATTTTGATGCGTCTGTCCTTTCGTCCAGGTTGCGGGTCATTCATGCTCACTTTGGGGTCTGTTGCAATAAATTAAAATATGCACGTTCACGCACACACACACACACACACCCAGGATGGAAAACAAAATGAAACTGAGCGCGTGATGAGCCCTTGTCCTGCCTGTGTCCCCCGTCAGGTCGGTGACAACGCGGCGGGCCCGGCAGGGCTGCAGACCCGTCTACCTCTACAGCTGCTTCCGTGCACACGTGGAGTCATGATCTCTGGGCCTGAAGCCGGGAGCGCTGCTCTCCCGGAGCCCGGCCAGCTGCTGCCCCCCTCCCCCCGCCGCCCCGGCAGCCACTGGCATTTGTGGGGTCCTCACCCGAGGCCGGAATGTCCACACTGGGAAAGTGACAACCAGGAGAAAGCAAGACAGGCAAACACGGCCGCTCGTCCAGGCCCCGTCCTGGTTCACGGACTCGTGCGGGAACTGCTGAGCGCGCACCGCATGCAGAGCAATTGCGGAGTTTCGGGGCGCGTTGCACCTGCTGGGGCACGTCCCTGGGCGGGGCGGGGAGAGCCACGACCATGCCGCATCCACAGACCGTGATGGCCCGGGAACGGGCGAGCAGGCAGGGAGCCAAGGCAGCAGCAGTGCGGGTGGCCCGCAGGCACTTTAACACAACCTTGACCTTGTTGGGGTGATTTCCCACCTCCTGGCACATCTCCTTGGGTGCAACTCCTTTCCGAGCCGGGGGTGCAGTCCTGGGGCAGGCAGGGGTGCTGCCTCTACTGAACGCTGTGGTCGACCCTCCTTATGCCCCCATACTTCGATTTTATAGAATCAAATGCTACTCCAAAAAAGGCTAATTTAAAGAGCTAATTCACCGTAAAAAATAAAAATTAATTCCCCCTTTCATGTAGGAAACCCCAAGGAGTTGAAACTTACAGATCTTGGGCATTTCTGCACCCGTGTGTGAAATATGATCGAATGGAAAAAGACCAATTGTTTTGTCTCGAGCCTGGACTAGGGTAAGGCCTAAGTAGCTACAAGTTTACAGGACGGTTTTTCGATCAGGAGCTGTGTGGAAGTTGCTGGAAAAGCCCCTCCCCTGACATGAACCAAGTAGCCCAATGGGTCACTTGTGCCTGGTGGTGATCTTTTTCCTTAAAAAACACAAAGACAGAAAACAGGGAAAACAACCAACAGAGATGCCTTTTACCAGACAAAGGCCGACACGGTTTTACAGACATGCTTCATTCCTGACAAGTTCCGCGGGGGCCTGGGGCGTTTCCAGTGTGCTTATACCGCCGTTCATCCTGCCAGCATCTTTTCTTTTATTTCCTTTTAAGAATAATGCACGCACGTTCCTTATGGAACTTTACATATTCTTCTTCTTTGTCATGTTCCCAACTCAGGCTTTTGTCACACGATCCTGGAATCTAAGGACAGTCTCCTTGGAGACCTGGTCACTGTTAGCCGCTATGTCCACTTTGCCTATTGTTGCAAGATAATCCATTAGTTTTAAAAATTCAATACCTTCACCATCTCATTTTCCTTCTTGAAGGGGGTTCTGTCCTATCAATTCTTCAGAATGACTTGTTCAGTCTTTCGTATTTATTCTACTAACATGTGTTTTGAGCGTACCTGACAACGTAAACATGCGCGGACCCGTCCGCAAAGTAGGGAGCCGCCGGTGAGAGGGGGGAGCGTCGGGAGCGCCAGGAAGGGTGATCGGGTGTATTAGGGGCTAGTTTGACTGCAGCTGTGTGTGTGTGTGTGTGTGTGTGTGTGTGCTGAAAATTTATCACCCTCATTTTGAAATAAAAAAAATAGTTGACAAAACTGCTCTGAAAGGATGATACCTGGAAAGCAGGTTATTGAACAACTATGTCAACCTTTGTTTCCCCCCGCGTTTGGATGAGAAGGGACCCCAGCAGGGCACTTTCGGAGTCGGGTCCCTGATACGGAGACCCTGAGTCTCTTCTGGTTCTCTATCTTTATGGATCATTAATGCAGATGGCAAAAACAGTGAAAGAAAATATTTCTTATAGTTTTTTTGTGTCTATTTCTTAGTTGTGGGTTTCAAGTAATTTAAATACTAATTTTTAAGAGACTGTATTTTATACTTTGAGTATTTAGGAGTTTTATAATTATTCAAACATGTTAAAGAAAAGCATTGACTTAACGAAAGTTTGTTTTAAACACCATATTAGCTACTGACAAAGTAGCCATTTGACCAACTTTATTATCTAAGAAAGAAAACAGGTGTAAACAGAGAGACACCTGGGACCACATAAATCTATAAACAGACCTAGAAAGAGGATGTGGTAACTGTTGTATTTCCATGATCACTAATTTGATATTCAAAGTATCAATAATTTGATACTACATGCACTAAAATATGCTAATTAGCTAACTAGTAACACAGTGACTTGTTAACTAAAGCTCTGAAAATATGTTAATTAGTACTGTAAGTTCTAAAAATATGAGTGCCTCTCCAGAAGAATTCTATTTATCTTAAGGACATAATAATATAACAATCATATCACATATCATATAATAATCATAACTACACATATAATGAATCAATAAATTGCTTTAAAAAGTTACTTAAAAAAGTAAAAACTCAGAATCATCTAAATGTCCAAGTAGGATGTGTTTATTATAATTACGATGAGCAATTATGTAACCATTAAAAAAATCATTTGTAGAAAGCTATTGACTGGCTGTGAAAATGATCCCAATATATTTCATGTTTAAAAAAGATTATAAAATAATGTTTACCAGTATTTTTACAGAAAATTTATGAGCTTTCTGTAATTTTCTATTACTTAAGCAAGCTTCACTCAAATTTACAAGTAAAATTACCTGATCATATTAATTGATGTACAAAAAGCATTTGACAGAATGCAACATCTACTTGTTGGAACTGGGAGTTGAAAACTCAAGGAAATAGGACTAGAGGAACAGCTTAATCCGTTTGGTAGAGCACACCTGACACCCGCAGAAAGGCTGTAAGTGACGTTGGACCGCCTGCTGGCCCAGAAGTACCGCCTTCCTTGAGTGCTGGGAGCAAGGGGAGAATGGGCACGCTCACTGCTGCTCTCCACCGTGGAGCTGGAAGGTCGTCCACGGAGCTGGAAGGTCGTCCACGGAGCTGGAAGGTTGTCCACGGAGCTGGAAGGTCGTCCAAGGAGCTGGAAGGTCATCCACGCTACACGGTAATAAAGAAGCATGCTGATCATAAAGAAATCAAGAAAACAGCCCCTATTTGTAGATGTCATAATTGTCTATTTAGAAAAATTTCAAAGACCTTCAAAAACTTTTAGAACTCATAAGTGAGTTCACAAGGTTGCAAGATACAAATAGACATACAAGAATCTATCGTATTTCTATGGACAGCAATGAATAGATAGGCATCACAATTAAAAATGAAAGAACGTTCATATCAATAAAAAAGAGAGAAATATTGAGGTGTAAATTCCAAAAAGCATGTGTGCGATTTGGATGGTCCAAACCAAAAATATGTCAGTATGTGTTTCCAAATTGAAACACAGGTGTCATAGATTTCTTATTAAAATTCCAGAATGAAAATTTGTAGATATAGACAAGATATCCTAAAATGTACATGGAAAGGCAAAAAACTGAGAAGAGCTAGAAAAACTTAAAAAATAATAAGGTGAGAGAATCCATATACCCAATTTCAAGACTTTTCATGTATTTGCATAATCAAGACTTCAGTCTGTGTGTGAAGAGACAGACACCAGTACCATCTCAACGGAAGAGAGAACACAGAAGTCGAGATTCACAAGTACACCCACGTGATTTCCGACACTGGTGCAGAAGACGGACCTCACACCGCCTTACAGCCCATGCAGCAATAAACTCAAAGTGAAAGATGTACTTAAGTGTAAAACATGAAACTACAGAACTTTTTAGGAAAAGCAAGATAGGTAAAAATCTCCAAAATCTAGGGCGCAAGCAAAGGCACCATCCATAAAAGGAAAAATGGGTTAGACTGGACTTAATAAAATTCTTAGAAACTTTTGTTCTACAAAAGGGCCTATTAAGATACATTTAGATTATAATATACATTATTCATCTATATAAATTACATAGAAAAATATAAGTTTAATATAGATTCACATATATATCAATCAGGTGGCTGACAACATACCAAGACATGGTAGCATTTATTTGCTACCGGTGAGAATTTTTATTTTTACTCCACAACAAGTCTGAAGGGGAATTTGGTAATGCATGCATCCATACTTTAAAAAGATTTATTGTGTAGAATAGCGACCTACTTAAATTGGCTGTTGTAAAGGCCGAGGTTAATATGCTTGAGACAATGGCTCCAGTCAGGACGGCAACTGATCCCTCTTGGTTAGAGGTGTTGAGCCCTCTGGAACCATCTTCACATGCATTTACTCCTTTACTCCCAATTTTCAAAAACATCAGATGGATATTATACATATTCAAATCTTACAAACTAGAAAATAGGCACTCACTCATGTTCACACAGCTCACCCATCTTTCATATGCCCAAGAGTAATAATTAGAGACTGCTTTCCATAGAATTCTATTTAAACCAAATATTCTGTCCCAATAAAGACTCCTGTAGGTCCTGATTTCTCTGGAAAATGAGTAATAATCTTCTTAGTTGAGGGACGATTGATGGTGTTTGAAGTCTGTCCTGAGCACGCTGGAACCTCGTGCTGATATATTCCACATCAATATCTTCGATATCTATTCAATCTGTCCGTAGGAAAGTCGTCTACTTACTCCAAATCAGCCCCTCCTCTGATTCATTGGTTAATGCCATTCCTTTTTCCTCTGGGCTCCAATATAGGAAGCTGTATTTGATTCCCCCTTTAATCTTTACCTGCATCCTGCCGGTTAACATATCTATTCATTTCTTCTTTAGTTCATTCAGTCTTCTTTCTTTTCCATTCTCAACCTTGTGGATTCATTGCGGGCTCTCACCAGCTCACGTGGTAACGTGCACCTCCAAGCTGGTCTTTCCACTTCTAGACCCTCCCATCTCTCATCTGTGAACATAAAACTGACAGTTGCATTTAGCAAAAATTCTACTTAGCGTTCAAACGGCCAAAGAAGTGGGAAAAACTATGTGTCAATTTATACTCTTTACTGTCTATGCCAAGTCACTTGGCTTCAAAGTTTTCTTCCAATACTTTCCTACCTGAAAGTGTCAGTTGAGCCACTGAGATTTCTCTGGGATTACCGCACACGTCCCCACTCTGTTCCTTTGACTCACAGTCATTAAAAAGAACCACTGGGCATTGTGTACTCAGTGTTGACAGGGGCCGTGGCTACAGAAATGAACATGGTCATAGACGTCAGGGAGCGTGCAGTTTGGTAAGGTCGGCAAACTAATAACTTGTGATTTGAAAAATATTTATTGTTAGGAATAAAAAGTGGTGGCCAGGAAAGCTCTCTTTGGGCAGATACATAAATGCAGCATTGAAATGTGAGTGCTTTTTCCCTGAGTGAAAAATCACATCAAAGATCAGGAGATGCATTTAGAGGACTCGGAAGGGCACCAGAATACCTTGAACTTGGTGAGCAAAGGTGGATTTGGGTAGACAATGCAAGATAAACAGAGAGAATAAGCCTTTTCTGGCTTCAAACTTGAGTTTTTCTTAAGAGCAAGGGAAAGCTCCCCATGCTGGGAGCCATCTCTGAAGTAAGGCGGGTTTGCAAGGTCTCCCACCCTCAGATGGGGACTGGCGTCTACACCCACTCAACCCCCACTCAATCTCTGCTTGAGCACCGACCCCCAAGGCACCTGACTGACTGATATCAGGAGTGACTTGCCTTCTTATGCTAAAAATATGTGAATTGTACCTTGTGAAAAAACTTGTTACAGGAGTTTCTTCTTTTGTGATTATAGGAGCAAATATTACATTTCCTGAGAAAACCTCTTTTTCTTCTCCTGGAAAACAAGCTATTGACCCCTGTTCACAAAACAACTAACTCTTGCCTTTGCTGTGCTAAAAACTTAGCCTTGTATTTGAATGCTAAAGATCCCTTCCTTCCCCATGTGATAAGCATCCAGTCACCTACTTCAATCTCTATTGATAAAGATTGTGCATGAGTCTTCCACCAATCTATGTGCTGGGAAACTTTTACATGCCAAAGAATTTGTCATCAGAAATCATTGTCTAAGGCAATTGCCACTTCTGTTTTGTATCCCATACACTTGTTAATAAAAAAGGCTGACTCTCCAGTCAGAGCAGAGATGCCTGGCTGGAGAGCAGAGATGCCTGCCTGGTGAGGGGAAAGAAGCCGAGGCTCTTTCACTCCCTTTCGCTGACACCGTCCATCCTTCAGGGAACCTGGGACCTGCTGGAGCTGGCCTCCAGCACACCCACATGTAAGAAATTAGACTTTAAGAGTTTTTTTTCAAAGTTTATTTATTTTTAGAATGAGAGAGAGCATAAGCAGGGGAGGGACAGAGAGAGAAGAGACAGAGACGGAGACAGAGACAGAAAGAATACCAAGCAGGCTCCAGGCAAGGAGTTAGCAGGCAAGCTCAGTCGGATTTGGCAATTAGCAGCATGGGCAGTCAGGGGAGGGTCATTTCGACATTTCTGACTATGTGATGGAGCAAGTTATTAAGTTGGGAAAGATCCGAAGAAGACGAGTCTTACAGAAAAGGAGAGAGAAATTCTCACTTGAATTTATTAGGTTTTGAAACTAACATGAGTCAACCGTGTATTTGATCGGTACTCGACACCAAGAGCAGAAACAGAGCAATCCTGGTCTCTCTGACCCCGTCTCTGCTGTCCCCCACCCAACCCCTGAAGGAACCATCAGCCGCAGTTTCTTGTTTCAGTATTTTGAAAAAAAAAATTTAATGTGTTTTATTTATTTTTGAGAGACAGAGAGAGACAGAGTGAGCAGGGGAGGGGCAGAGAGAGAGGGAGACACAGAATCTGAAGCAGGCTCCAGGCTCTGAGCTGTCAGCACAGAGCCTGACGTGGGGCTCGAACCCACAAACCGTGAGATCATGACCTGAGCTGAAGCCAGTCGCTTAACCAACTGAGCCACCCAGGTGCCCCAATATTTTGTAATATCTTCCGTTTTCTTCTCCCTCCCCAAAATTGCTTTATTCTTTTAACCTTTAGGCAAATAGCAACAAACACAGGTCTTTTTCCCCACAACCGTCTTTTCTTGCTCACAGTTACACTCGGGAATGATCCGTGCAAATGTGTGTGAACATCTCCTTGTTTTCACAATGTGTGGTGTGCACGGCATTACATTTTGGGACTGATAACTGATGTACCCAGTGTGCAGTTGGGTATTTTCAATGTTTGCGGATATTTTACTACCACAAATAGTGTTGCCTCAGGCATGTGTCCTGGTGGGTGTGGGCCCGAGCTGCCCCAGGGTCTGAGGTCAGACAGGACTGTGGTCACAGGGCAGAACTGACTTCTAATTGGTAGAAAATGACATCGTTTCCCCCAAGAGCTGGTGTGTGATTTACACTCTGATAAGCAGTGTATGTTTCCCATTGGTTCTTGGAGACACTTGGTAACTTCAGATACATAACTTGGGGGAAAGAAATGCAATTTCATATATTCTTTTCCATTTCCTAGTTTATAAAAGGGATTGAGCACTTTTCACACACTTTATGGCCATTTGTGTTTTCTCTTACATGAACTGCCTAATTCAATTTTGCCTCAATTAAATTCTGTATGTTGCTATGTATGTTACTATTGCAAGCCTTTTATTATATTTATCCTCAGGTATCACTATTTTATAGCCATTATAAATAGTAATTATATTTTTTATTTGCTTCTGTAATATGGAAATACAATTGACAATTGCATGTTCATGTTAGGTTGCCATTTTTCTCAGGCTATCTTATAGATTAACAAGTAATCCACAGAACTTTTGGTTTTAATGCAGGCAATCATGAATTTATTTTTCAATTATTATAACTGTATTTGTTTTCTTATCCTATTGCATTGGAAAGTATCCTTGTAAATCTCAAATAAAAATCTTGATAGATAGTTTCATTTTGTTCGCTCTAATTCTAGAGGGAATATTTTTAGTAATTTTTTTTATTGATTATAAATTTCCTCTGTATGTTTATAAAATTTATCTCATACCTCTAGTTTGCTAAGGTGTTTTTTTTTTAAACATTAATGAAGGGGTGCCTGGGTGGCTCAGTCAGTTGAGCATCCAATGTAAGATCTGGTCATGATCTCATAGTTCGTGGGTTCTAGAACCACATTGGGGTCTGTGCTGACAGCTCAGACACTGGAGCTGCTTCAGATTCTGGGTCTCCTTCTTTCTCTGCCCCCCCATTCCCTCTCTCTCTCTCTCAAAAGTACATAAACATTAAAAATTAAAAAAACAAAAACATGAATGAATACAAATTTCCCTGAATCTGTTTTCTGTATCTCTGACATTCTTGTAGAGGTTATTTAGCTTTTTCTACTGTAATTCATTGATTTAGTGAATGACATTAATACATTTTCTCACACTGAACCAATCTGGCATTTAAAGAATAAACTCAAATTGATCATTATGATATTTTAATATATTGCAAGACTAAATTTTCTAATATATTTCTTAGAATTTTTGTCTCATTTTTTAAAGAAAGGTTCATCCATTTTTCCAGTGAGATACTTCGTTTTTTCTTTTTTTTTGTAATGTTTATTTATTTTTTGAAAGGAAGAGAGGGACAGAGTGTGAGCGAGGGAGGGTCCGAGAGAGAGGGAGACACAGAATCTGAGGCAGGCTCCAGGCTCTGAGCTGTCAGCACAGAGCCCAATGCGGGGCTCGAACTCACGAACCGTGAGACCATGACCTGAGCCAAAGTCAGATACTTAACCAACTGAGCCCCCAGGTGCCCCAGCTTTTTCATTCTTGATCTTGATTTGTCTGTACTTGTTCTGATTGCACTGTTAGTTGTAAATTCCTAAAAATGAACTTTGGAATGATCCCTCATTTTCTATTGTTTAAAGATTAAAAGTATTTTGTCCTAAGATCTTGGTGGAAAGAATTTACTGATTCAACATCTTTAATTATCATAGAACCACTCACACTTTCCATTTTATTTTGAGAGATTTTAGCATAATAGTACAATTTTGACAAATTCTATCTCTTAAAAATTTTTTTTGATGTTTATTTATTTTAGAGAGAGAGATACAGACAGAGCATGAGTAGGGGAGGGTAGAGAGAGAGGGAGACAGAGAATCCGAAGCAGGCTCCAGGCTCTGAACTGTCAGCACAGAGCCCAATGTCGGGCTCAAATTCATGGACTGCGAGATCGTGACCTGAGCTGAAGTCAGACGCGTAACTGACTGAGCCGCCTCGGTTCAGATCAACTTCTGGGTCTTGAAGAAATTTATTTGTGGCATATGTTACTGCACTTCATAATTTCATTTTTGCTTCCTTTGGGTTTTTGCAGAAATTCTTCCTATAACATCTTATGTTGAATACAAGTTTTGATAAGTTGCATTTTAATTTATCATGAAGTTCTGTGCACTACTTATTGTCCATTCTAATTTTTTTCACAAACAAGTCATTTTATAGTGTGTGTGTGTGTGTGTGTGTGTGTGTGTGTGTGAATATCTATACATAAGTTTTCACTTTTCTTTTTGGTTTTCTTCTGGTAAGTGATTTCCAAGTGTCCTATGTTGGGTTATGTTACATCATCCATTCATATTTTATCATTCTCTATGGCTTGTTGAAATGCACTGGACATCATGATATCTGAGGAATTTTCATGTAAGTTTCATCTGTGCCTAAAAAGAATGCGTAGTGTCCTCTAGGTAGGGTGATATATCTTACACATAGCCTCTATCTCAAGTTTGTTAATCATATGGGTGTTTGCACCTTATTTTTTTCTGATTTACTATGATTATTACTATTATTATTTTGCTTTATTTGATCTGTCAATTGCTAAGAACAGTTTGATAACATCGTCCATTAGAATTATAATTGTAGATTTTGCTCTATTCATTTCAGTTTTTTTTTTTTTAACATTAGATACATCAGGTTTAAACTTGTTACACTTTCACATGAGTTTCAGTATTTTGTCTTTCAACTGCTCAAAGTGACTCCTTCTTCTAGGACCACCTATTATATTCACTTATTTTGACTGATGTCACTAAAGTGACAGTAGATTTCTTTGATTTGAAAATTCATTTATCTGCCTACTACAGATTTGTTTCATGAATGTACATGCAACCTTTCAGAAATCTGCAGTTTTATTTGTGTGGGTGCAATCATGTATTATTGACATTTTTTCATCTTTACATCTTTACTGGAAATCTGTACCTTTAAAGTTAGATAATTTTGTTTGTAATACTATTGTGAGCATGCTATAGTCTTTTGACAGTTAAAAGATTTAGAAAAGCTTTCAGCTTGCTAATTTATTCCACTAATTAGTGGGATGGGAATAAGTTAACCACAAGCTGCAAGGTTTTCTAGTCCCTGGGAGAACTTTCCGGTACAATGACACTTGTAATGATAAGCTACTCGTCTATACAAAAAAACGCACTAAAATTACATCCTAAAGGCTCCCACCCCACTCCCACTGAGAGAACAGCCCCAGAAGCTGACCCTGAGCCCTTGGCCTCTGCTGCGCTGTTGGCCAAGACAGGCCCCAACCCCAAGGTCTCCCATATGCAGGGGAGGCGGTGAGCTGGCTTACCGTTGTGACGGGTCAACCAAGTTGTCTTTGTCTTTGAGTGTTTGAATGTGTCACCCAGATGGGGAGTGAGATGCCTTTAGTGGAACTGTAAGGCTGGATGACATCAAGCCTACAACGTCAGGGACGAGAAGGAAATGTGGGTGAGCCGAGCGGGGTGGGGGGTGGAGAGCCAGGGGAGCTGCAGGAGAGGCCCCAGGGGCAGCACTGGACTGTCTTTGTAGCTTTGAGAGATCCCTACTGCTGTGCTTTTGAGGAGTGATTAGACTCTTCTTAAATTTTCAGAAATTGTCAACCCATCAGCTGACCAGATGTCACATGTGTGTGCAAAGCATCTCATGACGACAATGGGGGCCATTACCTAACAGGCTTCTGTCCTAAATGGACCACCCGGTAGGTTGCTTTCATGCACATCATACGTATGACAGTCCTTCCCTGTGTGCTGGCCCTTGAGGTCTACCTGTGACTCCGGCTAGAAGAAAGGAAATTACCTCTTGCACTCCAACAGAGAAAATTTGATGATCTCAATGCTACATTTTTGAGCCTTTAGCACCTGAAAATCTATCTTTAAGAATCTGTGTCACTTACTTCATTCTTATTGAAGCCTAAGGAACATCGCTGAGCTGAGCCCACCACAAAGATCCCCAACAAGGGAGCAGAGGGCTGCCAGCTTTACGTCTCTTGTATTTTTTACTTGGTAGAAAGACGGAATATAGGTTGCTTGACCTTCTCTCTTATTCTGAGGCAAGTCTTTCCGGTCCGGAGAGAGGAGCGTTATCTACTAAAAAAGCGGAATAGAATCCAAGCAGTTCACACACCCGTCCTTAGACATGCTGATTCATGTCAGGCTCCTGGCAAAGTGGGTGTGATGGTCAAGGCTACGTTGGGTCTGGACAAAGTGCATTGTGAGCTTTATGTCAAGGCTCCCTGGGAGGGCTGCGGGCCTGAGAGTCAAGGTCAGGAAGCAGGTCAGGAAGCTAGAGGCTCCCTCCCATCTCACTGCCTTTCAATCTGCTCCACTTCGGATAGAGATCTTCAGCTCCCAGTCCTCCCGGCCTCCTCACGACACAATCAACTGACAGACACAAGTAATTTCCCATTGTGATCCCTTCAGCCATATCCTGGAGGAGAAGAAAATAAAAAGGGGGGAAACTGCGGCATACAGGAGAGTCCCCGAAGCCCTCTGCCCGGAGAGTGGGAATTCCATTTACCGCTTGTGACGTGCTTTCTGCTTCTATTCCCTTCAACATAGAACCTATTTCTTCCTTCTTTCCAATTCTCCCAAGCATTCCCTCCCCCAAATTACACACGTGTGACCTATTACAACTTTTCTGCATTACTTTTATTGTGCAGAACAAAAAATTGAATGGATGTTTCCCCTCTTTATTCTACTCAGAAATCTCTAGCCATTTAATATCTACTGACAGATGAATGAATGAAACCAGATAAATTAGTCAAGAGACTGTTCTCTGCAATAGAGCTTTGTGCTTTATGCTGTGCTCTGGGCCACTCTTTCTTTCTCCCATTAAATACGCAGTTGTGCATTCCGTGAGGGCTCGGAGGTTCCACCATCAGAAGTGATTGCTCGCCTCTGTGTTCTTGTCTTTCCAGTGCAGGCCACAACCTTTCTAAGAGGAGTGGGAAAGGGCCAGCCTCAATATCTCAAGCTGTGGCTCTGTTTAAGAAGGGGGGACAATAGGAGAAACATTCTTCCTTCTGCCTCTGCTCCTCTGAACCTAGGAGAACTTGTAAGATGGCGCATTCGAGATAATTTAGTCCACGTAGTCACACTAGGGTGTCTGTTGAGTGCTTCCTGTGAAGAGGCCGCAGGCCCACCTCTGATAGTTCTCCAGGAGCCCAGTGAGTACACACTCACCCCTACTTTACAGATAATTAAGCGGAGGCTGAGGCAGTGTAGGGAAATCGGTCCAGATCACACCGATTTTCTCCTCTCCTGTATCTGCTGCAGACATCTAATTCATGTCTGATCCCATCAAGCTCCAACGCTCCCAGGTTGGCAGTGTCCTTGGAAAGTCAATCCTCGGGAAGACTGGCTATTTCAAGGCTATTTCCTGAATATCAGGAGACACCCGATCATCCTGGCCCCGACAACCACCACCAAGAAGTAAAGAAATGGGAAGGTGAAGGACTAGATCTGAGAGTGGGGGAGTTTATGTCATGGACCTGACAAGCGAGGAAGATGCCTATAAACTAACTGAGGCTTTCCAATGATTTACGAAAGATTACCCGCAAGTTACTTTTCTAAGGTTGCTTTTTAAAATAGTTTTCTTTCCTTGTTTGCTATAGAATGATTTATGCCTGTAGTTCTAAGTGCCTATAGCCATTATTTACAGTCAGAAGTAAACAGCCCCATCACCAAGGATGACACGACTGCCAGGGTGTCCCAGGTCGAAGGAAGAGTGAAAACAAATTCACCCTAAGCCAAAGAAATGAAAGGAGAGGAGAGGGGCCCTGAACAAAGAAGAAAGGATTAAACAAGAAATCAAAGTGTCACCTAAAACAGCTGAACTTTTAAAAAGATTTTTTAAAATTAGGGTCAATGAGGGGGAAACAAAAACATTATTAAAATATCTAAAGATTAAGGCTGATACCTTCCAGGATCTAGAAGAAACGAATGCAAGACATCAAAGAATGTCCAGACACAGGGATTTGAAGGATGACAGTGTGTTAGCACAATGGCGTGTTACTTTTATAGACACACAATCTCTGTTGTGATTCATAAAACAATAAAAAAAAACATGAAACATTATAATACTATCTAAGAATGTATTCATATCCTAGAGTAGTGGGTCATTACTATGTGATGGTTTCATAATCAAGTTCTTATCTTCTGTGATTAGGGACCTCGATCGGCAAGCACAGGACCGTCCCGCAGCCTCAGCGCGTCCTGCGTCATGAGGCACAGACCTCATGGTCATTCGCATGGAAAATAACTAGAATATAAATATGGAAGGTTAGGATAGGTGTTAAAATTCTATTTTAGCTTACAGAATGCAAAGAAATTTAAATCTGCTTCCACATAGGAGCTGTGCTTTGAATTACAATATTAAATCCAGTTCAGTCCGTTGATTCCTAAAAATTAAGATGTGGCTGTTGTCTTAGAAGACAACGGCACCTCTACCCACGTGAGGAAGCTGAAGCCTGAGTCATTTAATTCGCCTCCAGGTCAAACCACCAGTCAGTGGAGTTTGAACCTGCATCCTGGCTCCCCGGGGAGTAACAGGGGCAGAATGTCTGTCCAAGAATTTTAAAAGTGATTGACTTATTGGTTTTTTCAGCTGGACCATTTGGGAGGTTACACAGAGACAGAGGTAGATATCCATGGTTGTTTGGGGGCTGGAGAGACACCCCCGGTTGCTAACTAGGGGACGGCCTTCTCAGGGACAAATGAATGGTACAGAAGAGAGAGTTTGCATAAGAACTCAGCTCTGAAAAGCGAGTTAGCAGTTGGTAAGGCCATAGATTTTGTCGGTCTTGATTTGTTTTGTTTTTCTTTAATAGGTTGGCTATGATCTACTGAATCTATCTGTGAGTCTTCTTTATGTTGCCTTCATAAACTAATCAACAATCTTTTCTTGTCTCCAACTAAACCAGAATCTTGACTGACAGTCCCTCAAGAACTTGAAAAGTTCTTTTGTTGAGGCCGTGTTGGGGTCTGTGAATATGAATAAAGAAATCGCACGTTTCTCAGGAGGATAGGGTGGTATTTCGGCCATGGGTCCCTGATTAGCGGGCTTCATTGTTACACGTTTATTAACTCAGATGAAATCAATATATTCGCTGGGACCCCAGGGTTTTCTTGGACATTGTTCCCTGAAGCACTATTGTGTTTATATCAGGGCAAAGTGGGGCATCTTCTAATGTAACATTCAGTCGTGATGGATCAAATTACCTTTTATTTAAAAAAAAAATCAAAATTTCCCTTTTGGACATTTAGTGAATGGCAGGCTTGACCTTTCGCAGTTGGTTTTCTACTTCATTGTCCTCAGGAGCCTGCTGGCAACGCGATGTATGTTTCCTTTTGCTCTCGCAACCCAATCTGACCTCTCTACGATAAAACTGAGACAATGCGAGTTCAGAAGGCTTCTTTTGTGAACACTTGGATGCAGAACTGTCCCTGAAAAATAGTCACATGCACGATACCTGATAAAGAAGTGTCTTATTAGTGGTACCTGACTCTATCATTCCCATTAAAATCGTTATCATGCAAAATTTTCATCCCTCATCATCAACTGCATTACGACTATAATTTTTAGAGTTAGATTGGATGCCTCCTTCTCTCATTCTGTTCACTGTGTTTTTTACCTTAAACTTTCCCTTTTCAAATAATATTGGCCTCTGGTTTTTAATAGTATCACACAGGGGTGTGAAAATATATTTACATCTTTGTCTTAAGATACATTTGTTTTTATCGGGACAGGAAATTCAAGCTCCAATTTCACAGAAGCTCACTTTCCCCACTGACACACAGCATTTCCTTTCCCACCAAGCTCCCCGCAGGTGTCACTGAGATGCCAATTTGTTAGAGCTGTTTGCCCTCGGAACACTTTTTGGCTTGATTAGAGAGAGAGGCTTACCAAAAACTCCCAAATGAGGAAAAACAAAGGCTGAGGACATTGCCACTTTGGGTATGCATCGGGGATGGTGGGCAATGATACGTATTTTCAGTCTCAGGATGAACTATAGATGACACGCTATGCCCCTCCTTTCATCCAGGCCAAGTGAGACACGTTCCTATGTAAATCTGCTGACACTGGAAATGGTAGATGGCAACAAATTCCAAATAAAATCAGCCAAAGAAGCTAGTGTAGGAAGAGCAGTGCACATAAATCAAAAGGTAGCTACTGTGAGGCTGTGGGTATTGGTGCCATAAGTGACTCAGGAACACACATCCACACTTGATTTAGGAGTTGAGATTTAGGAGTCGCCCAAATTTAAGAGTCAAGATGAGCATGATCCATCATGACAGGCTGGCCCTGGGGAAGCTGCTTGAGGTCACTTAATCCAGCTTCTAAGTTTACAGATGGAGACACAAAGATCCAATGGGAATAGGACTTCTCTCAGGCTGTGGCCGCTAAGAAAGGGATCTGGGATTACAGCTGGGGATTTTCACGCTAGCGTTTGTCCGCTACCCAACCCTCTCTTGGGTTGGTGATGTCAAAGGACAAAAACACCACTTGTAATCCTAAAAATTAACATATGGCAGAATTCTTTATTTTTAAATGATGTGCTTATTCATGTTAACATGAATGGGATTCACTTGTTTTGATTTCCAAGTTGTAGTTCTATAGACCTGCACCACCAACAATCTGCCAGCCCCTTCGGAGACGCTGTGGTAAACAGGACACGGGGAGGGGGAAACAGAATTCCAAAGGCCTTCGAAAGTGGTAATGTGG
The DNA here is from genome assembly GCA_004023785.1 of Mungos mungo. Lineage (NCBI taxonomy): Eukaryota > Metazoa > Chordata > Mammalia > Carnivora > Herpestidae > Mungos > Mungos mungo. The sequence goes on along the minus strand of PISW01003580.1, from coordinate 30,384 downwards.
GAGAGACAAAAATCTCCCAGATATATCAATAGAATTCAAATTTTTAAAAAAATATGTTTGATGAAGCCTTTCCTTATAAGGCTCCCAATAGTAAAACATCCTTTCTAGGTTCATGTAAATTAGGAGAGTCATACTTCGTAGATATGTCAAATCAAGTTTCAAGTATCTTTCTTGTCAGGGGCTTATCAAAACACTGGTATGGCTCAGCCTGGGTGACCTGGGACAGGCTCCAGACACCAGCCACCATGCAGTGAGGAAGCCCAAGCTTCCACCTTACAGAAAACACTAACGTAACGTACCGATATACATCCAGTTATACATAGAAAAATTGTATAGTGTGATCCTTCAATGCCGAATAATTTAATTCTAGTCAGGAAGTTGAGTGTATCTGAGATCTAAGCCAATCAAGAATTTAGGGATATGTGACACAATCAGGTAGTCTGAACAATCTAATCAAATTCCGTACTTTTGCGTCGCACTCTTGAAACGCCTCCTGTGACTGATAAATTCCATAGAAGGGGTTTTCTTGTCCTGAGACCATCTTGACCCTCTGCAGCTGAGTAGCTAATTCTACCAGCCTTCTGTAGATCTGCTCTTTCCCCACCCAGAATCCCAGGAGTTTTCTCTCATTCGGGTACAAACCCTTCTATAGCATTTGAGTTTACAAAAGAAGATACGTCTTAAAATGTGACTGTTTCCTCCTGCTTTTAAATATAGTTTTTTTTTTTTCCCATGTAATGAGCAGGGGAGCATGGGGAAGATGTGAGGACACCGTGCCCTGTATGCCCTCCCACTGCGGGCTGGGAAATTAAGAGGGATGGAGTGCGTGGAACTTTGGTGAGACTTGCTGACGGCCGTTTTAATACATGACGTGCTGGGGAGCTCGTTTGGGTTCTGCCCCTTAGAGCATCAACCAAATACGCCAGAGATCCACGATTTCTCTGATACTAAAGAAAATGAAAATTACGCAGGTAGAATTCTAAAATGTGCCCATTCATTGGTTTGATCGATAAATACTACACACTACCCGCATCAGGCCTGTTTCTAAACACAAAGGGTGTCATCATGGATAAGACGCCAAGATCCCTGCCCGCGGGTGCGCAGCCCTCACAAGCGGCGTGCTGCCGAAGGGTGCTAGGTCCCAGAAGAGACTGTTGAGGTAGTCTCATCACCAGTTTTCATCTAATTGACGTAATCATTTCCCCACTATCTTTGTCATTCTCTCGGTTTCTTCATGTAATGCGATAGTAGGTTTAACACAAGTAATTTCTGATAAAACAGCTTGAATTTTTTCTGTTGTTATTCTGTCGCCTCATTCCCTACCTGCAAATTTGCCTGAGAGTTTTTTTGGTAATCCTTAAGCTATTTTATTTTTTATTTTTAATTTTTTAAATGTTTATCACTGAGAGACAGAGAGGCAGAGCGTGACCAGGGGAGAGCCAAGGAGAGAAGGAGACACAGAATCAGAAGGAAGCTCCAGGCTCTGAGCTCTTAAGGCAGAGCCTGACACAGTGTTTGAACCCATGGACCATGAGGTCCTGACCTGAGCTGAAGCTAGACTCCTACCCAGCTGAGCCTCCCAGGTGCCCCTAGTAATATTTACACTATTTTAAAATCCATCTTACAGGGGCACCCTGGCAGCTCCGTTGATTGAGCGTCAACTCATGATTTTGGCTCAGGTCATTATCCCAGGTCATGGGATGAAGTCCTGTGGGGGGCTCCATGCTGAACATGGAGCCTGGTGAGGATTCTCTCTCTCTCTGCCCCTCTACCCTGCTCACGCTCTCTCTCTCTTTCTAAAAAAAGTCCATCTTGGAGCACCTGGGTGACTCAGTTGTTTGAGTGTCTGACTTCAGCTCAGGTCATGATCTCATGCTTGGTTCATGAATTCAAGCCCCACATTAGGCTCTGTGCTGGCAGCTCAGAGCCTGGAGCCTGTCTTCAGATTCTGTGTCTTCCTCTCTTTCTGCCCCTCCCCCACTCATTCTCTCTCTCTCTCTCTTTCTCTCTCTCTCTCTCTCTCTCTCCCCCTGTCTCTCTCAAAAATAAATAAAACATTAAAAAATAAAAATTAATTTAAAAAATCCATCTTATAAATAATGAATAACATTATTCATCTCCCAAATGAATTGATTTATTCAAAATTTTAAGTGAGATATTAATTAAATAGCACATGACACTGGTAATTTTTGAAAACACATGTATTTTTCAATTTACCTTAGAGTCCACATAATTTTTCTTCCAGGTGGCTTATAACTTTCATCATTATCTATCAATTAAGTGATTTATACAAGGTGATATTCTTGGCTTTTCATTCAAGTATACATCTGTGGTTTCAGTAAGTATATAAAAGTGTTACAATTATATCAAATTTAAAAGATTGACATTGCCATGGAGCATGTTTTTAATCCTAAGGAAGAGTTTTATTTAGATTAAACAGAGAATTTCATTCTCTACTAGGGTTCATATAGGATTTTGATGCTGAATTTCTCTTGGAAACTTACGTAATTAGAATAGTGACCCAACACGTCTCTGATCTCCAGGCTGAGGACAGGCTAGTGCTGGGACTCCTCCGCACAAGCCAGAGCACCACGCACAGGGCTCCCCGCACGGCGTCGGCGGGGCTGAAATATTCAATATCGTGGCCGAGCCGCCTTACTCGCTAATCCACCTTTTCATCCCTTGACATTATTTAATACCATTTAAAGTGATCCAAGCCACGATCCTTTATTGAGGACTATTTTGAAGAAAGATTATGTGCAGAGTGACATTCCAACAACTCATTGCAGAAGATATACTGTCATTTCTCTACCCACATCTTACTCAAGACAGCTTCTGTCCTTCTTCTCTTAAAAGCTTGGGGGAAAGAAAGATTCAGATTCACTGGTTGGACGCCAGTGAGTGAGTGAGAGAGGGAGAAGGGGAGAGAGATGGGGGGCTATGTTTTATTATCATCTATAAACTTGAAAAGGAATCAAAATCAGCAGCTAAATAATGATGAAATTAAGTGTCCGTGCAAGAAAGAGTTGTGATTATTTCTAAGCAATTATTAACGACCGGTAGGAATAGATAGGGTTAGAAAACGACAAGCCTGGGTCTGTAAATTAGGCACATGCTTCTCTGCAGTGGGCTTCCATTAGAAACATCACCTTCCAACAGAACAAGTTAGGAAGATCACACAAACCAAATGGATTTCAATTTTCAGACTGGCTGAATCTCACTCTCTTTCCTCAGCAGACGCACGCAGACAAGATGAATGTTTTAGGACAACAGGCTGCTTCGGGGGAAAAAAAGAAACTCGTTTTCCCCACTCTCAGGGAATCAGCGTTTTAAAATATATTTTTAATGGTGTGACAGGGCAGCATTTCAGGAGACGGAATATTGCAGGGCCTGACGCACTGCTAAAGCCCCAAGTTTAAATGCCGTTCACAGCATGTAACCTGCTGGTTTGCTTAGTGTCTCGGGGTGGGTGTGGTTTGGCTGGAGGTGGGATCCAACCAATAATTATCACAAAACACAAGTATGAAAACACAAAGTATATTTAAATCCATTCTTTAATGTTTTTATGATATTTAATATAACCTTTATCCATATACTGGGAATAGTTGTTAAAAACGTTACATCTGATTTAACTGGAAATCCAACGGACACATTCTGCACCAGTTATTTTTCTTGAAAATGTTGGCAAGGGTGATGTCTCATTACCTGACAGTTACCTGAAATATATCCTTGTCGTATCACTGAGTGAAAAGAAAACAGTACTTTTCATACCAAGCAGCTGCAGATACAGTCATAAGCAATTAATTTATTATATTAATGCAATTAACGTAGATAGAATAAATTAGTGATCTTCATTTAAAATTCAATGGATATTCTAATTCATCATTCAAAGTGTCTATCACATGTTTATATGTAATGTGTTCATTGTTTCCTGCAACGCATTACGGAAAAACACCCCGAGCCTTCTGAATCCAATTAAAATGCATGAATTGTATTAAGACCTCTGGACGGGGTGCTTTCAGTCATGGACTCCTTCTCCCCGACCCTTCAGGAAATATGCATCAGCCCAGACCTAATGCAGGTGCTTCCCTGCCTCTCTAAGCCTAAGATGTTTACGGCTCACCAAATTTAGGGGCGGCTCATCCCTCCTCCTCGAGCCGAGCCGCCCCGGTCACCGCCATCGGCCCCCTCCGGCCCGGGCCCGTCGGTCAGTGTGAGCCTGTCCCCTCGCTCTGCGTTTGCACTTCCTCGTGTCTGAGTGAAGCGGCTCAGCAGGACCCGGATTCATTAGTGGATCCATTTAGAGCCATTTCGACGGGACAATGACGTGATTCCTCACAGAGGCAACATCATGTTTCAGTTTCTTGCGGCGACGCCTGGACTAATCGGAAGTCGCCGCGGCAGCCATTTGGTCTGACAAAGGGAAGCGGCGCGGGGAGCGTCCCCGACGGGAGGACGGCGGCGTCGCGCTGGCACCGGGCGCACAAACCGCAGGTGACGGCCCCGCTCCCCGCGCAGGGTCCCGCAGGGCACGCCCGCGTGCACGTGTGCACACGCACCTCGCCCCGTTTGCACACGAACTGCAGATGCGCCTGCGCGCCCTGGGGCCGCCGCGCCCGCGTCGGGGCTCGAACACGCGGGGAGGCCGAGCCCCGCGCTCCGGGCGCAGCCGCCTGCAGGCGGCGGGCGGCTGTCAGGGCGTCTGATTAATGACCCCAGTGAAACACGTCCAGCCACATTAGAGCTCATGTATCTACCACAGTCCGCACGGACCAAGCTTTGTTCTGAGAGGAAATGGTGTCAGCAGCCACTGGCGTTTACCCATAAAAAGATAAAGATTTACTGTCATCATAGGCGAGATTAAAGTGCACAATGCTGACATTGATTTTTACCAAAAATTCACATTTTGGGAAAACTCATTCCGGGGACGGCTGAGATATGATCAGCTTATTTGGAGAGGGATAATATGGAATCTTCTCTCGAATGAACTTTGAAAGAAGTAAATTGTAAATATTGATTTCTGAAATGAACTGTCAATCTCGGTTGGTAAGATTATTCCTATCATCTTGTTACGACGATGGATTCAAAACTGCTGACAAAGTGGAGTGTATAGGATTTCTGTTAAGAGCAGTCAAGGGGCTTTACTCAGCAGAGCCTAGTAATGGTTGTTCAATTTTATCAGATAACAGCTGAGATCTCATCAGGAGTGAAAAATGAAATGAACTGTGAGTCCGAATCAGGATCTCTGTTCTTATCCCAGACAAAAATCATCAAACGGCAGCCAAAGGTTTTATATTATTTCAGGTCACTTCATTATTGGCGAGCACACAAGTTGAATTGCTGTGAGCAGACCTGACTTTCCTGTTTCACCCGGGGTCAAGTCCGAGGGGCCGCTTGATGGGCTCCCAACATGTGAAGGGGTGATCCTATTACCACTTAAGAGGTATATTGAAAGATAGCAAATCTCGACCACTTGCTATCCTGCTTGGATTTTTTTTTTTATTGTACACGGGTTATCCATTATTACTTGTTGTAGAATAAATATAATTCATCTTTTCCAGTAAATGTTAGAACTGGAGGTATCTAATTCATCCGTTCCTCCTATCAAAAAAGGACAATGAAGGTCTATTGAAGGGAGCCTGTGGCTACACGTGAGTGGCTCCTTTTTATGGCTCAGAAAAAGTAAATGACAATAGAAGTTTCTTTGAGACGGAATCACAAACATGACACCGGGGAACTGGAGCCGCCTGTCCGGAGAGCACCGGGCGCCGGGGTTGGAGCATTCTCAGGCCCGGAATCTAGTTGAAAATGCACTGTGCAGTTTCGACAGGGACTGCCTTCCCCCGTTACCGGGCCACGCCTGAAGTTCTGCCCACGGCCGCGACCTTAGGAAACGGCCGTTTTCAGTCCCCGACCACCATAAAGCACAGGGGACGGCGCAGGCGGCTGCCGGAGACCCCAGGGCAATCAAAACACAACTCCTCCTCTTCCGGAGCTCCCGTCTGTGCAGGTGACTTAAGGGGAGGGGGAACGACTTAAATGACCACATTTTATGTGGAGCGACAATGCCGTCACACAGGAGTGAGGGGAGGGCGCACGCTGCTGAGGAACGCGCCCCTTCGTGGCGGCGCTGTTTTAAGAAGGGGACAGAGACACCCCAGGGGGGAACGGGGGACTCAGGGCAGAGTCACTGGAGATGGTTCTGGAGCGGGGACGGGAGACGTGAGCGTGAAACGCAGGTGCAGGTACCCTTTGTTCTTGAGCTGACGTTAGATTTGTCTCTGCTTCTTCTATTAATATGCTTTATACTTTGTGCAATTGTGCATTTTCGTTTTGATGTATTAGAGACACTGAAAACGATAGCAGAAACAATGAAGCCATCTGCAATTTTCCCGCCTTTTTAGTGTTTCAAAATTATGCATCAAATCTAAAATGACAGCAATGGAGGGGCCCCTGGGGGGCTCAGTTAAGTGTCTGACTTCAGCTCAGGTCATGATCTCATAGTTCGTGAGTTCAAGCCCTGTATTGGGCTCTGTGCTGACAGATCAGAGCCTGGAGCTGCTTCCGGTTCTGTGTCTCCTTCTCTCTCTACCCCTCCCCTGCTCACACTCTGTCTCTCTCTTCTCAAAAATAAATAAACATTATAAAAATAAAATAAAATTACACCAATGGATAAAAATGATATTTATGGCACAGCAAATAGTGACCATTTCGCTTAAGTAGGCTTTTCCGAATTTAGTCTTTGAATTGTTTTTTTTCTACAGAAGGAAATATATAGTGAAAAAACTTGACATTACATCAGTGTAATGTAAAATTTCTTAAATTTTAATTTGATCAAAGTAATTTTTTTTTATTAATGGTCTTCAAACAATTCAGGTATAATTCATTCACCAAGTGGTGGAGACTCCTGAGCCTCTGACAAATTACCCAAGACAAACACTGCATTGTGGTGGCCACTGTCATCCAACGAAGAAGAAATTAGAACAAGAAACAGGATGACTCAAAGTGGAAAGACTTAGGGCTTCACATAATCAGTCACATTGTCAATAGACATTGCATAGAGGTGGGTAGACATGTCTATCTATCATCTATCTATCATCTGTCTATCATCTATCTATCTATCTATCTATCATCTATCTGTACACATATATGCATATACAGGTATCTGTGTGTGTATTTCACTCCCCCACCCCAACCCCGCCAAATCACTGAGTACTATGAAGGTAAAGACAGAGCCTAGTCTAAATGCTGAAAAATTCAGGTGACAAATACTTTCTGGAACTCTCCCCTGTGGAAAGTAAGCCTAAAGTTGGTGCTGGTGGGTCTGATTGGCCGTGCACAGAATCTATGGAGCTCAGCACTAGGACATTACCCTGCTCCAGGTGACCTGAGCCCCCCAGACTGGATAAATCCGCACGGAGAACATAACCTACAAATCAGAGAGCTTAGTCGGCCCCCCAGAAAGCAAAGTCAGAAATAAATATATTATTAAACAACCAGGTGTGGTGAACCAGATTGCTTTTTCAATTTTCTGTTTTTGTTTTTACTATCATTTCATTGTTTTTCACTGTGAAACAGATTTTCAAGAAACCAGAATTCAGAGACTGTTGGTAAAGTCATACAACATACCTAACAGAATCAGATTCTTTCGGAAATTAAGCATACTAAAGATGCAGACGTCTGGCATTGTTCAAACTAGCCAGGTTTCCATTATGGGGCTCTACCCGGGCTCCAGTACAGGTTAAGAGGGTTTCATCTTCTTTTGTTAATTTCCCAACTTCAACCTCAACAGACCTTGAGAATTTGTTTGATGTGACATGTGTATAATATGCACATGTGTGTTATGTACCTTGTCTGTCCTTCTCCATAAGAACTGATGTTAAAGTGGCTAGAAGATACATAGATAGGAGATAGATGACAGAGAGACCTCCATCCGTCCCTCTCCATATGGGTCGATGCCTAGGTGGAGAGAGGGTATGTAGATGGAGGACGTGTGATAGATGATACATGATGGACACATAGAGCATATACGATAGACAGAGGATACACAGACAGAGGGTGCATGATAGATAGACCTCTGTCTGTCCTTCTCCATATGGATCGATGCCTAGGTGGACAGAGGATACATAGGTAGAGGATACGTGTTAGATAAATGATAGAGAGTAGACAGATGGATAGGTAGATGACTGATGGATAGATGTATAGATCATAGGTGGGTAGATAGATGGATAATAGATACATAGATGGTAGACAGACAGACAGATCGATAGACAGATAGAAGACAGATGGATAGATATATGAGAAGTGAGTGGATGTGCAGGTGGATGGATACATAGATAATAGATACAGATAGATGATAGATTAATGATAGACACAGAAAAAAAAGGTAGGTAATGCAGATGTAGGTATAAGTATAGGTATATTATATATAATGTAACTATATATGTATATACAACTCCACAGATTCCCAAGTCAGGAATATTTGTAAATATTTGTGAGTCCTTTCAGTCCTAAAATTATGTGCATCTCTTCTATGGACCATGTACAAGAGGCTTTGCTTTCTACATAAAAAAATGTGTGGCAAGTTAACAAACTTTTTGCCAAATAAAGTGAATTTTAAGTAACCGGTGGTGGCCACGTGGATGTGCTTGTATGTGGTGGGGGAGAAAATAATAGTTGATGGCTAGATAGATGGATGACAGACCGACAGACGGATGACAGGCAGTTCTTACCCCGGACAAACCAAAGTACTAGCTCTTTCAAGGAGCACATGCTTTAATCCCACAATTCCCTTTTATGTCGGAAATAGGCTCCTTTTGCTCCTGCCTCCGTCTGTGCTCCCGTAGTGGACTCAGGGGTCCGCCTGGCACCTCCCCCGGAAAGGCTTCAGGATCGCCTGCTCCCGGGGCACAGGCAGGCGCCCGGGGTCCTGTGACTCTGGGGGTACAGGGCGCACTCCTGTCGTGCTTTCTGCCTCACGGTAGCTTCTCACCTCCACTGGTCTCTCATGGTTCACGGACCCAGGGGATGGCGCCAGTGTCTGAATGCAATCGAGCCACAGAACTGTTAATGGAAGGGAGAAAACAATGAAAGAAGTAAAATCAGGGCATCGTGAATTTTGATAATAGATAAACCCAAAAATATTCATCTTCCTTTCGTTCAGTTTTTGCCCTCATGTACTTACTACATATTCCCCAAAATCGCAAAATTCAATGTTATCGTCCAATAACTTTTCACTTAACAGTGGCTGGATGATCTTTATAATTATCTGTAGTCTCTACATATTATGTGATTGAACAGAATTTCTTAAACTATTTCCCAACCTTTGAATGTACAGATGAGTTCAGAAAACCAAGAAGATTGTTTTCCACTTAGAGTTTTTCATTTTATGGAACTATTTCTTTAAGAAACAATACCAGGAGTTAGAGTATTTCAGTAAAGGCTACTAGTGGCTTTCCTCTATAGTGATTAAGAATGTGGGCTTCGGATTTAGACAGACCCAGCACCGCCATTTACTTGCTGTGCGATACGGAATAAGATACTTAACCAATCGAAACCCCAATCTTCTCACCCATATAAGCAGGAGAACATTAGAACTAAGCTTGCAAAAATTAAATGAGATGATGCATGCAGCTAATCACACAGTCCTTCTGCTTAGAAATTATTCAGAAAATGACAGGTCTTTGTAAGAAAGAACTTTGCGGGAAGGGCTAAGGACCCTGCCAGTCACATGGCTACCAGCCATGCCACGCAAGGCTCATTTTGCCTGCATGACCAGCTAGAAGACGCCTGGCCACTGTGGATCGGTGGCCCCAGCTGGATCACACCAAAGAATTTCATTTATTCATAGAATGATGCTTCCGGAAATATGCATTTTTCACAAATTGCCTGACAATTCTGTCCTTGTATTCACTGACTTCATATTTGTTGGTGGAAAACGTTCATTGTAGTTGCTTGTCTGAACAGAACAAGACAGGATCTATAGGTGGAGCATGTAGGGTGGGTTGTACTGGCTTCCTTAGTCATCTTTGCTTCTTGTTTTTCCAGCTTTTTGGAGAGACAGTTGACATATAACTTTGAATAATTTGAAGACAGACGACATAATGGTCTTGATACCTAATGTGAAATGATGACCACAATAGTGATAGTTACACTTCCATCACTTTGCAGAATTGCTGTGATTCTGTGTGTGTGGTGAGAATGTTCCAGATCTACTCTCTCAGCCGCTCACCAGTGTACCACAGAGTGTTGTTAGCTATAGTCCCCATGCCTACCCTAGATCCTGGAACTATTGATCTTACACCTGATACTTCCTACTCTTGGGCTGACATCTTCCCATCTCCCCTGTCCCTATCTGCCTTTCTCCTCTTTGTTTCTATGAGTTCAGCTTTTTCAGCTTCCCCATGTAAGTGAGATCACAGAGCATTTGTCTTTCTCTTCCTGACTTGCTTCACTTAACATACTACCCTTGAGTTTCATTCATGTGGTCATGCACATCAGGATTTCCTTTTTTATGGCTGAATAATACTCTGTTGTGTGTTTCTATACTATATTTTCTTCATCCACTGGTCCACTGATAGACACTTAGGTTGTTTCCATGTCTCGATGATTGTAAAACTATTTTTTTAATGTTTTATTTATTTTTGATACAGAGACAGACAGAACATGAGAGGGGGAGGGGCAGAGAGAGAAGGAGACACAGAACCAGAAGCAGGCTCCAGGCTCTGAGCTAGCTGTCAGCCCAGAGCCTGACGTGGGGCTTGAACCCACGAACGTGAGATCTGACCTGAGCCGAAGTGGGATGCTCAGCCGACTGAGCCACCCAGGTGCCCCAGGGAGCTTTCTGTTAAAAATATTTCTGAGTTTTGTTTTTACATCATTTCAAACCTCAAATTAGTAATAAAAAGGATGAAAATAGTACAATATAGGGTTTTCACAGCCCAATTAGGGCATCTACTTTGGGGTAGAGCCATCACAGTTTGGTCTTCTAGGTGTAATGAAGCAAAATTTATGGGGATAAATTTTATGAGTCTTCACTTTGAAAAAATTTTTTTCTACATTTATTTATTTTTTTGAGAGATGGAGTGAGACAGAGTGTGAGTGGGGGAGGGGCAGAGAGAGAAGGAGACACAGAACCGGAAGCAGGCTCCAGGCTCTGAGCTAGCTGTCAGCACAGAGCCTGACGTGGGGCTTGAACCCACGAACGTGAGATCTGACCTGAGCTGAAGTCGGAGGCTTAACCGACTGAGCCACCCAGGCACCCCTCGATGACTGTAAACAGTGCTTCGGGGGACATGGGTGCAGACGCCTCTTCCAGACTTGCAGACTCATTTCCTTCAGCTGTATATCCAGGAGCACTCCTGGGTTGCTGGGTCATGTTGAAAGTCAACTTCCATATGGCTTTGCTCTTTCAACCAGTCATCTCCAATAACCCACTGAATTGTTTATTATATTTTCAAAAGAACATTCAACAGAATAAAAACACCAGTATAACACACATAACCAAAATCTCATGTGGGACACATGACAGTTCATAATGTGCTTTTTCATTTCGTAGCTCATTGAACCCTGTCAGGTGTCCTGCGAGTCATGTCGGCAGTCCCGTGCGGGGGGAGCACCGGATTCCAGAAGATATCCCAACTTTCCAAAGTCACTCAGTTATAAAATGACACACCCTCCTCACACTAGGACTTGAGTAGATAAACAAGTTGCGCCAATTCTAAACTCCTTGTGTTGTGGAAATCTGACATGGTTAGCTACCACGATGAAAATGATCACACACGCATAGAATCAGTTCATGTGCCCTTGCACCTCAGTTTGTGATGATAATAGATTCATGATTTGGGGGAGAAAACTGGGAACCTACCAGTTTGGGTTGAAGTTGTTTTCACAATCGTCAATGAAAATGTCCGAAGCCAGTCAATTCACAAGGGGAGAGAGGTAAAGTCCACCACCCACTCTCCTCCTTTACCACGTTTGCGTGAAGAGCACCGCCATGTCCCCACGGCCCCTCATGCACTTCCAGTAGCAGTGACCACGTATACTTGAGGAATCATGACGATTCCAATGACTATGCTTCTTGATCACGTGGTCCTTAGACTTCTACCGACCCAACCAGGTCTCTTCATCTCCTGTATTAGTTATCAAGTGCGTCTCCTATCTACACTGCAGAATTTCTAACTGAGATAAGTTGGTTCTGACCCCATTTCCAGTTAACATTAATTGCCACCTTATCTAACATAAGAATATTTTAGGGGCGCCTGGGTGGCTCAGTCAGTTAAGCATCTGGCTTCAGCTCAGGTCATGATCTCATGGTTCATGGGTTTGAGCCCTGTGTCAGGCTCTGTGCTGACCACTAGCTCAGAGCCTGGAGCCTGTCTTCAGATCCTGTGATTCCTTCTCTCTCTGACCCTCCCCTGCTCACACTGTCTCTCTCTCTCTCTCAAAAATAAATAAAAACATTTAAAAAATTAAAAAAATAAAAGAATATTTTAGAGGCACCTGGGTGGCTCAGTCAGTTGAGTGTCCAACTTTGGCTCAGATCATGATCTCACAGTTCATGGGTTTGAGCCCCACATTGGGCTCTGTGCTGACAGCTCAGAGCCTGGAGCCTGCTTCAGATTCTGTGTTTCCCTCTCTCTCTCTGCCCCTCCCCTGTTCACACTCTGTCTCTCTCTGTTTCTCAAAAATAAATTAAGAGCAAAAAATTTTTTTTAATATTGTAACTTGTAATAAGAGCCGCCCCAAACCCACCATCTTTGGCTTTGTCACAGAATCGCCCTTTGACTTTGAGAGCCTTGTCACCGCGTCTGTAAAATGAATGGATTGCACCAGGCAGCTTTCGACGTTCCTCTTAACTTCCAGTTTCTGGGTGTCCTGCATTCAGTCCTAAACAGAATCCTCAATAAAGCAGATCGACAATCTAATTTTATGGAAAAAAGGAGCAAATTCTAACAGTAATACTAGATATATTCTTTTAAGACATCATGTTTGTGAAATCTTTACATTAATATCATAGAACAGAACAGGACGGAATGTATGTAGTCAATCTTTCTTAACTGTAATCACAGCAATCAGAATATCATTTAGAGGAACTCCCTGAAGCACTACCACATTTTCAAGCTCCGGAACATGACTAACAGTCCAGCACTTTCTAAGGCAGGTGAGTGAGGTCATATATTTCAGAAAGGTTTCCAACATTGAGAATTGAACCTAAGAAGGATTTTACCAACTCAATTAACTGGAAACATTTCTTGAGAAATGCTTAGCCTATAACAAAGTACCACAGACTGGGTGGCTTATAAATAATTTATTTCTGGCCGTTATGGAGGCTGGACGGCCAGGGTCAGGATCCAACATGGGCGTGTTCTGGGGAGGGCCCTCTTCCTGGGGCGGGGCCAGTTCCTCTCATCTTGTCCTCCAGGGTGGAAGGGGTCACGGGCGCGCTGGGGTCGCAGTGTAGTGGCACTGATGCCTTGCGTCCACTCTACCCTCACGACCTGATCACTTCCTAATACCGCCATTTTGAGGGGTGGGCTTCAGCCTACGGACTTGAGGGGAGACACAAACATTCAGACCGTAGCAACAAATATACCCAATTTCTTGAGTGGCTTGGTTTAGAATGCTTCATTGTATCTGCTAACTCATTCAGGCATCTTTCTTAAATTCATTTTTTTATTGTCTCATTCCATGGCGTCTACTCCTCTGATCCAGTTTATTAATTCCTCCATGCCCCCCCCTTTTTAATCATGGTGCTTACATGCTGACAAAGCATTCACTTTCTTGCCTAATTTTATAAACTGTTCAGCCGTGCCCTTATTCACTGTTTTCTTTTAATTATGTATTCTTGTTAACCTCTGCATGCATTCAAAGTTACAGATTGCCATTGACACAGTATTAATTAAAGCATATAATTTATGACATTGGAGCTTGAAATTAATAAGTGACAACACAATTACATGGTTTGCCTAATTGTCCTTCAGTAATATAAAGATTGACATTTGAAGCTGCATTAGAGGCTAACGGTGCTCATAAACTCACAATAGCTCGGAAAGTAATCACAAGAGAATCTAAAGAAACCAGTGCATTTCGAGGGACAGATACTGGGCGGTTAAGTGGGAGTGCAATTATCTTTTCTCTTTTTATTAACAGTTTGAATCTATGGGGGAAAGTTCGTCTTAATAATTGAAAAGGACCTCGTATTATATTTAATTTGTGTTGCACAAAACTTTGAATACATTGTCAACAAAGCTCCTCGTCTCTGGGGTGTTTTTAATCTCATCTTTGTCATTTTCTGTTGTTGTAGCTTTTCACACACATTATTTTTTATGTATTCAGATTAAAGGCATTCTACACATGTTCAGCTTCTGACATCATCTTCAGACCTGGTAATTTGACCAAGTGTTGACATTTTCTTCAATGCAGGCTTATTTTCTAGAATGTACACCATGACATCAAAATAAGCCAGGGCCTGCGTTCATTGCCGGCTTCAAGTACTCTCTCCATCAAGTCCGGCGCTGTGCTCGGCCTGGGGAGGCAGTTCTGAAGGGCCGCATTCTCATTTAAATATGATATTGGTCCAAATGGGTTCGTCCAAACAGGCTGATGAATAGAGACCATGGTGATTTCACAGGGTCGAAGAAAGGGGCTGTTTCAAAACGGAATTCACAATTTAAAATGTTAAATTATGTGTACAAGTTTTCAATTTGGAAACTTAAAAATATCTATTTTTTCTGATATTTACAAAAAGCTTAATGTAGAATGAGAAAGCAGTTGTTTACAATGTCAGTGAATGACCAAAAAGTTATTTGAGTTAATATTTGTTTTATCATCCAAACACAAAAATATATTCACAAAATACACACATATGTAGTGTGTGTGTGTGTGTGTATGTGAGACAGAGACACGTACGGGCTCCCTTCCCTCCTAGGAAGGCACCATATACGGAATCTGGAACTCAGTGGTGCGGTACTCATTGTTGCAAATATCCCCTTCAACTTTTTATAAGGTTTCCCTAAAAGATATTCAAAAAAAAAGAACTAAAAACATGTGTAACTCTGCGTCGATGGCAGGAACCAGATTGCCTGAGTTCAAATTCTGGGTTTACTGCTTTGGTATCATCTCAAACATAATCCAAATGTTCAGTAAAACATTGATTAGTGGAAGGTTTCATTCTAGATGAATTAGTGAAACAGTATCTTCCAGTTCCGCAAAAGATCGTTTAGGCACGCTGACTGGTTTTGAATAGGTCATGAATTCATCAACTATCTTTCAAACAATATTTGGATACTAAATCAATGTGAGGAACAAATGAAAGCAGCTGCCTTTGCACAGTTAGCTGCGGGAAGGGGGACGCACGCCCACAGAAGGAGCCCTGTTTGAGGAGGGCCCAGGGGGCTCAGTCAGCTGAGTGTCCGGCTTCCGCTCGGGTCATGATCTCACGGATTATGAGTTCAAGCCCCGTGTCAGGCTCTGTGCTGACAGCTCAGAGCCTGGAGCCTGTTTTGGAGTCTGTGTCTCCCTCTCTCTGCCCCTCCCCTGCTCTCTCTCTCTCTGTCTCTGTCTCTGTCTCTCTCAAAAATAAATAAACATTTAAAAAATTTAAAAAGAAGAAAGAACACTGCTCGGAATCAAAAAGGAATGGCCCACTGCTGCATGAAACACAAAATGGATCTCAGAAATAATCGTCAGAGTGAAAATTCTTACTTAGAAGGAAATTATTCAAAATTCTAAAACAGGCAAAAGTAGCCAATGATAAAAAAAAAAAAGTCAGGACAGCAGTCGTCTGTGGGGGCTCAACCACAGACGTGTGTGTGGGTCAACCAGATGAGGGCAAGAGAGAGTTGGGGGATGACGGCAATTGTCTCAGTCTGGCTAGGGTTTGAGTTAAACAGGTGTATGCATTTGCCAGACTCAGTAAATATGCACCTAAAGCTTTGTGGATTTGTTGTCTGTGAATATTGCCTCAAAAGAAAAACGTAAGCATAAGCATCCACGAACTCTAATTAATGACACAAATGCTAAAATATTTGTGAGGTGTATCGATGCCTGCCGTGCCTTTCGAACGCTGCTGGGATGAGACGGGTGTGTGGGCAGATGTGTGACGGAGGCCGCGGGGTAGGAAGCGAGCGGGGTAATCCAGATGTGGGCGTGCGAGCTGAGTCACTACTACAGTTTTTCACCTTATTTGCATGTTTGAAATTTTTCAGAAGAAAATGTTTGACTAAAAATAATAAAGGTATGAAAAATTGCCTCTCATTGGGGGGGAAGGGTTCTAATGGATTATACACGAGTCAGCTATATTTAAAATATATAAACAAAATCACTGCTATCTCTTCAATATGTGCATTATTCTGATCTTTTGACTTATTTATGGACTGTTCTGACTTGCCAGGACACAGGGACGGAGGCATCCATGTGTTTGCAGACACTTGAGAGGAAAATGCATAACCTGTTCAGTTCTTCCAACTATAATTTTCTTCTTCAATGCGCTAATACTGCACAAGATAACGGACTTTTAAATTGGAATGGAAATTTCCTCAACATGACCCAAACTTTTCTTTCTGTATCGACGTGTGTTACACTGGACTGTTTTAGAGATCTTACACGTTAACGAGAAGTCTCAGAGGAGAGAGGAAAGAACGTACATGTAAATAAATAATGTGTTCTCAATCTCTGTTTTCTCTACCTTACAAGCTCTTAGATAACTTCAGTGCCTAAGTTAAAATCGGATTTTCTTCTGTTCAACTCTGTGTCCTGTTTTCCAAAAACCGGTCTGGTTTTCTAAGTTCTATTCAGATGACGAAGCCCTTCAGCGAACGCGTAAGAAGACGAGGAAAAACTCGGGGTGTTTTCACTTCCTCTCAGCAAGGGCTGTGCCACCAGGAACGCAGCCTTACAGGGGAGGGTAAAGGGTCCCCACATTCGTGAGGAGTCGCTTCTGGGGACACACTGGATGTCACCTGGTCAGGAGCTGCTGGTTTTCTCTCAAAGTCTTTGAAAATACTACGATTAGTATTGTTGTTTTGCCTCCATAGGTGTAGACCCTGCTTGATGGGCTGGAGGCTGGAGAGAGGCAGGCCGGCCTCGCACTGCTGACCGAACAGAAGTGCCAAGGTCAAGTGCATCCCGTGGTCTGGTCCCCATACGTGTGCGTGTGTGTGGGCCTTGAAGGGAATGGATACATTTGCATCAAAGAAAATAATCTTTCCTTTCGATCCTCTCCCTTTTCCCCCTAAAGCATCAAGAAGACTAAGCCACAGTTTCTGGAGTCTGACATGGCGCACCTCCTCATGTGCCTGTCCTTTCCTTCCCCCATGTCCTTCAAGTTCAAATGAATGATACTCCACTGATTGAATTCAAGTTCGTTGAGAAGAAAGGGAACCATAAACAATTTGACTTTGCATTTTTGTTTCTCCAGCTTGAATCTGAGCTAAATGCCAAATCCTAATAAAGAGGTTGCTTCGGTGTCTCTGTTCTCCGCCAGGAAGAGGAAGGGGCGTTCCGATCTTCTCGGGTGGTGTGTGTCTGCTATGCCAGAACATTCCCTCGGGCTCCTCTCGCTGACCTGAGACCCCGCCCTCACCGGGGAGACTCCTGGTCGACCTCCCACCAGTGGTGGGATCCCATGTCCCCCCCCCCACCCCAGCCCCTCGTCTCTCCTAGGCCACATGGCGTATCCACGGCCGTCGCATTGGACATGGGGTTTGGTTTCCTGGACAAGACTTCACTCAGCGGGAAAGAAGTGGCCCCCGAGTCCTGAGCGGTGTGGCTCTGAGGGAGGATCACTGTGCCCCGTGGTCTCCAGAAACATCCCCCAAAATGCTGACGGCCCTGTTCTCCCCCAGCATTTCCAGTTCCTGCAGTTTCCAGGGGAAAATATTCTCCCTGAAATCGGAATTGTTCCGGAGCCTCACAAAACTGAATAAAAGTCTATGGAGGAAAATAAACGCCCCCAACTCTCCAGTCACAGACACGGGACAGGCAAACGGCTCTCCGGTTGGCACTTGGCTGTCGGGGCTGGTGCCGGGAAAGGTAACAGATGCAGAGAACTTTCTTGCAGACATACAGGACGCTCTTCCACTGTGAGTGTTTTTATCAAAATCCAGTTCAATGTATTTACAAGTTAATCTTTCATACGGTTCCCGGGAAGAAGGAAGATCTAAGCAAGAGAGTGTCTTCTGTGGAAACAAGTTTTCTGGTTGGGGAGGACCACAGCCGCACGGCCATCGTATTTCTGAAAGGATGGATCTTCCCTCCCTCCCCCCTTCCTTCCGCCTTCCTTTTCCCTTCAGTACGAAGTGCAGAGATCGATACACTTCTGAAAAGACCGAACAGAAGACAGAGCTGCTGCAGGCCGCCTTGCACGGAGGCGGTAACCCAGATGAAGAATGTTGCTGTCATAACAGCAGGGATAATTTAATGCTGGCACTTAGCGACGTGATAAATAGCTTGTCAGACGCAGGCAGCGGCAGAGACCCCTCAACTGCCCATGACGAGTTTTGAAATATTAATCTCTGGTGCGGCCGGGCTGTGCCAGGAGGCTGACGGGCCCAGCTTCCAGAAGGATTGGAAGAACACGAAGTTTTCTTGGGGTTTTTTTGCTGAAAAGTACTTCCTCTGTGAGGCCGTGTCTCTAAGGTCAGAGAACATGACCGTGGGCACAGTAGCATTCCAGGTGCACAAACGGGGCGCCTGGGGGCTCCGTCATTTGAGCATTGGACTTTGACTCAGGTCATGATCTCGCGGTTCTTAAGTTCGAATCCCGTGTTGGGCTCTGTGCTGACAGTGCAGAGCCCGTTTCAGACCCTCTGTCTCCTCTCCTCTTTCTCTCTCTCTCTCTCAAAAATAAACATTAAAAAAAAAAAAGCACAAGGAAGTCAGTCTTAGGGAGGGTCGGTCTGCACTGTTTGAGAGACAGCGGGCTCAGGGTTTCGGGGTGCACCGGCCGGTGAAGCTCCGAGGGCGTGGACTTATCTGCATTTATGACCAGATTGTCGCCTCACCTTCTCTGGGTGTCCAGCCAGGGAGACACTTTGGTGCTCTTTATGTCTCTGTCATGTTCTAAATATCAGGAATCAGTTGAATTTCATTTAAATGTAGCTCTCTGAAGGTCCACTTCAGAGTGTGTTCAAATATCTCCTCTAGGGGGAGGGCCTCCCTCCAGAACGGACAGCTGCCCTGGCCAGCCTGGAAGGTTCTGGAGGAGAAAGATGCTCCAGTTAACTCTGAAGGGCAGTGTCTCTGCTTACCTGTACTTGCTCTTTCCGTGTCCCTTCCACATGGCTGAATGGGTCCTCCTTCCCGCAGCGAAGATGTCCCACCCACTGTCCCTGAGCTTTGGCTTTCCAGTGACCACTGCAAAAGGGGGGCATGGCGAGGACTGACCCTCCAAACCTGATCACTCCCAGGGAGCTGCCACCTACCCCCCACGGCCCCGCTGCCTCATCTCAATTTAGTTCAGGAATCTAGACGGGGTGCGGATACAGGTTGGGAATGTTGGCTAATTATCTGTGCTAGAGTGGGGGATTCAACGTGCAATCCACCTTTTCCCACTTAGCACTTTATTTGATTCTACTACCAATTACTGTTGGACTGAATTGATTCCCAAGGAACCAATTTTTCAAAATGACTGACAAGGGGGCTGCTTCTGTAAGTACCAATTGACCTGGGTGGATGCGATCAGCACACACAGAGGGTCCAGAGAGGACTCTGCCTGCTCAAACGGTCCTGCTGCGGGAAGTGTGACAGGAGCGTCAGGATCCCTCCTTGAGTCTTTATTTCTCCAAGCCTGCCTTTCCCGCACGGTTCCATAGCAACGGCACTGGCCCAGAGGCTGTGCTGCTATGGGTGCCAGGCTGCTCCCTGAGGCCTGACCGGGCTCCCCAAGGAAGTCCACCAGTCCACTTAGTGGAGGGGACGCAGCAGCACTGAGCTACCAGAGGCCATTCTGCACCCCAGGGGACCTTAAGGAAGCTCCAAGGAGCTCCTGGTTGGAGTCCCTGTGAAATACGTCTCAAATGATTTTATATGAAAACAGAGATCCTTCGGCACTGAGGTCAAATATTTGAGAAAACGCTTTACAAACAGCAGTGCAATACTTGAGATATTCGGGTGAAGGCTGGAGATGGCGATTTTGAATTTAATGTCTAAGACTTAATAAACCGATCAAGTGTTGAAAGCAGTGCGTATCTGGAAAGCGAACACTGGAGAGATGGGTGTATGGATGGGAACACACACACAGAAAACACGTCGGCGTGTGTCGAAGGAGGCTTGAAGTCAGTGTCTTTGCAAGGAGCGTACGGCTGCCTCGGTTGTAGACTTTACATCTCTCTGACCCAGAGAAGGGATTTGAAACAACTTCTGTACTTCTCTGTCATACTGCACCGTGAAATGTTATTTGTGAATTAAAAAAAAAAAAAAGCGTAGCTCATGTTTTATTGGGATCTGGGAATCACCCCAAATGGAAGTCTTGCAGGGGGGCAGTTGAACAAGGCATGGAGAGACTCTGAGTGGAATTTCTCTGGTGGGTTTGGCCCTCCGTGCATCTTGACTCCCTGGTGAAGTTCCGCGCCCCTCACAGATACATGTGTCATTTGAAGCCAGAAGCTGATAACGTGAATGAAAAATGGGACTATTGTATCAACTTGTCAAATGATTTCATTGCATGGGAAGATTAGGATGCATGACAAGGAAGGAGCTTCCCAAATCACCAGATCCAATGCTATTAATTGTCCCTGATCCGGGGCGCTGGCACATAGAATTCTGACACAAGATTTACGGTGCAACGTTAGATGCTATTTACTGATAAATGATGGGGCACTTCATTAGCTAATGTTGAAAAATCATGGTAGACATAACAGAATTATTAGGGCTTGTATAGAAATCCCATTCTATAATGAGTTATTACTCTAAAATAATAGCAGCAATATGTTACAATTAAGTGCTCTAGAAAGGAGCTTTCTACACGAAAGGTGCCAGGATTTGAGTGATCTCCTGAACCGCTACTCCTTACAAATGAATTCTACTGGCTCCCATCGATCAAAACTCTACTTTCGTGAACTTAATGAGAGAAAACAACAGAGTGGCTCAGGCCTGTGTGACGTGAAGTTATACCAAGTTTTAAACAGGGAACAAAATAGCCCGGGAGACTTTTCTCGTCTTGAGTTTTTTGTTTGTTTGTTTGGTTAGCTGAGCTGATGCCAGCCCCGCTCCTGGGCCTCGTGCGTCCTGGGGTCGCAGATCCCCATTAGGTGGGCGGTGGGCAGTGCTCTGGAGCCAGAGGCCCCTGCCGGCCTCCCCTCTTCATAAACAGCTTGATTAAATAAAGGGTAATTAGCAATACTTCCACAAGACCTGCATTTCTGTGCATCAGTTGACTCTTGTTTTTGCTTTGCTTTGGGTTATTCCTGCTAGAAATGTAAGACCAAATAAGCAAAAAAGACCGTGCAGGACTGGTAGAAATAAGGGATGAGATTTAAGACCGCATCTGTATGAGGCACGGCCTCAGCCCCTCGGGCATACTGTTAAACATCGGAATTCTGCATCCAGGATTATTTACGTCTGTGTTCTTGACCCTTTCGCTCCAAATGGGGGTTGAAGAAATGGGTCTGAAGCCATTCCAGCCCTCCAGAGGGTAGGCGCATTTATGCAAGCTTGCATTTGCACGGTAGTTACTGTTCGCTGTGCCCTGGCTGGGAGCCCGCCCCAGCCAGCCACGCCTGTAGTGCACTGCCAGCACACTGTCGGGAGCCGAGGTCCGTGCATTTCGAGGAGGGAAAGACCCGAAGACGCAGGGTGACAGAGTCACCCGCTCAAGGCCACACAGCTCAGAGAGCAGCAGTGTCTGCGCCTAGACCTGGTGGGGAAGCCGGTGCTTTCTCTGCCCGGCACGCACAGTGTTCGCTGTTGACCCCGTAATCACTGATGGGCCTCCAGCCTCCGCCGTCGGGAATTTAATTTCTAAACTTGAGCAAAAACATCTGCATTCGCTCACGAAATCCGGATGCCTTCCCTTGTCTGAAAGCCATGCAGACCTCATGGATGTTTCTCTGGAGCCGTCAGGGAACGCCGAGAAAGGATGCCGATGGATTCTGCGAGATAACGTACTTCCTGACGCGGAGGACATGTGCGTCCCCGCAGAACGGCGGGAGCCTGCATGTAGAGTCTAAATTGATTTGATTTCCAACACCCTTATCTCAAAATGTTTAGGAATCGTGAAGATTTATGATTTATGACTTCAAAGCCGTAAAATCTCTCGGTGACAAAGTGCAGCGACAACTTCATCTTCTTTCCAGTTGCTTTGGAAACACATCGAAATTGTTCGATATCTCACACGTTTTTGAAATAGTGGAAGTTAAGTATCGACACGCGCTCGTTTATGCCTGAAACGGAGCACGAGGGATTGTCCCATTTATCTGGAAAGTAGACCTTGCATAATGGAAATGAGTTGTATCCTCCTTATGGCTTTCGATAATGCGGTTATAAAAAATAAAAATCATAGCGGGCCCGCGGGAAGAGAAGCACCATGTACAGATTTCTAAAATCGCCCCATCATGTGAAAATGCCGTTTATCTGCAGGTGGTACGTACTGGCTAATGCGGACAGTCTATTACCTGTCCAAAGTAAAATTGGTAAGTGGGGATGATATACTTTCTTCTGGAAGCAGGGGCCTTCTAATGAGGTATATTAAACTTCCCTACCCGTTTATTGACTAAAAGAGCTTTACTTACGTCTCTTGATAAGTATTCCCTGTTCGGAACGCCCAAGATTGTATTGGATTTGGGCTAATTTAGGATAATAATTAAAAACATACATTGCTTCCCCAGCACAACTCCTCAAAGTTAAAATTATCGGATTTTATTTGAGGTTTTGTCTCCGGAACAGTGATGGCTGCTTCACGGCGGACGAGCTGTCTCTGTTTACTGGCACTTTGTCATTGCCTTGAGGCGGCATCGCCTTCAGGGCAGGACGACGGAGATGTAGTGCCGAAGGACAAGGCTGACCCCACGCTGGGTGACGGTAGGTGTCACCACCGCTGGGACTGCTGCCGGAAGTCTGTGTTGCTGAGGATGAAGCAGAATCTAGAACAGTCCGTGGGAACGTGCGGGAAGGCCGTCCTTCCTGGAGGTGCGGACCCTGCTGGGGACACCTGGAGGGAGCCCCGGGCGCTAGGAAGTGCTGTGCTGGGCTACTTCCCACTAGTCATGGGGGTGAATAAGGGTAAGTGAATTAAGTGACCAATTATACTCAAAGCAAGTGAATTTAAAGCCAAATTATGAGGAAATTCCACCGAGGTTAATAGGTCTATGATGTATCAGAAAGGCCGGCCTTCCTGTGAGCGGCTGCACACGGGAGAAACGAGCAGAAGAGAAGGAGCTGGGGTGCTGGGAGGGAGGGAGAGGGCAGAGGCCAGCTCTGCTGCTGTCACACGGCCCCGGGCACCGCTGGTGGCGGCAGATCAGCGCGGGCGGTGGAGACGGGGTGGAGGGCCCTGGAAACGCTGAGCCTCAAGCGGCCGCTGGCCGGCAGTCCCACGGCTGGGTGTTCGGCCCAAAGAGCTGAAGCCAACATCTCAGATTGCCACCTGCAGCCCGTGCCCATGACAGCCCAGACATGGCCACGGCCAAGTGTGGGTCCACAGTGAACGGATGGGAAAGCGAGGTCCATACAGGGCGGGCCGGGCACTGAGCCCTGACAGAGAGGGCAGTCCGGCCGTGTGTGACATCATCCAGCCACACAAGGACAGAAGCTGCTCGATTCCACTCAGAGAAGGATCTGGAAGAGTCAGAGTCACAGCAGCAGGGAGCAGGGTGGGGGTCAGGGTGCTGGGGCACAGAGACGGGGAAAGGCCGCCCACACAGGGCACGGGCCCCAGAGGTCTGCTGGGCCAGGCTGTGCCTGCGGGTAGCAGCCCGTCAGTCTGTGAAGAGAGCGGATCTCATCTTCAGTTCCTATCACGATTTAAAACATTTGCGACAAGGAACCGTAGGCTTTCTGTGGATGGAAAACCCCAGGCCTCCAAAGGGCAGGTGTAAAGCCCCAGTGGGCGGAGAGCTCGCGTCACCCTGCCCTTAGGTTTTTAAGACTAGATTGCATTATAGGTAAGCCCCGCTCCCCAGCTTGCCTGGAAGAGCCCCGCTGCCCACATTCCCGGGGCACCAGGGCGGAGAGAGCTCCTCCCAGGTTAGGGGGTGATACAGGATGGAGGCCCGGCCCGTCCTTCCCGTGAGCGAACCAGCCCTGGGGTGTCCTGCCCGCCGTGCGGGGACTTTGGATGCTTGTGTGCGGTTGGAGGATCGGGTCTGGCCCGACGCCCTGTTATTGGTTGACATGGCAACCCCAGGGTGCCTTTAAAATAGCGAGATCGGGGTGCGCGGGCTGAGCCTCGCGGGCACCCCGGCTGGCGGAAGGAAGGCCTCTGTTCAGGCAGACAGACAGCACACACCCGGGCCCTCGGAAACGGCATCTGGCTAATATAATACGGCCCCATAATTCATTTTTAACTTCCTCTAATGGCTCCAGTCATTGCGTCATTACAAATATTAGGTGTCTGGGGGAGGGGCGCGCGTCTGCGCCCGGACGCCCCGCGCGGGCGGAGGCCCCGCTAATCTAATTAGAAAGGTAGCCGAGCTGAACCGCTGAGCCGCTCCTCCTTAGCATTCACAAGTTAGGTCCCAGCAGATGCGCTGTGAAATTAATTTCCTCTGGTGTAACCAGAAACTCTCTGTTATGCAATTTCCATTTCACAGATGATAACCTATTATCACTTTATTCAAGGAAAATGTGTTAATAGCCACAAGGAAAATTGAATTATTCATATTTGCTCATTTCTATTCTGAAGCAAGCTCTTCTCTTTTCATGCATTGGGAGAAGGCTAATGTAAACATGACCAGATCCTTGTAAATTGGCTTGTAGAAGAGGCTGTTAGCACACTGCCTGGGGACGGCTCGGGGACGGAGTAATGACTGAGCCGGGCCGGGCGGCATGTGGGCGGCAGGCTGCTGCCAGGTGGCGGTGGGCGCTAATGGAGCCAGGTCAGACACTTCAGCTGTTAATTCAGAGCTCGGGCGGCGCTGAGCTGCGGGAGGCGCCGAGGTAACAAGTGGGAGCGGGCTCCCCGCCTGCGGGCCAAGGGGGCCGGCCGCGCCGCGGGTTCGGGGCCCTGCCTCCCGGCCGCGCAGGTGCACGCGTTCAGGGAGAGCCAAGGAGACGCGATTTAGAGCAGCCGCTTCGCACTCGGGGCCAAGGAGCCAGGTCCCACGGTCCCCTCTGGTCGCTGGTTGTGACTCCTCCAGACCCAGAGTTCTGGGTGGGTTTCCGTCTCTGTCCTTAACTGCACGGGAGCAAGAGCCCGGATCGTTCGAAGGGGCTCAGCCGGGGGGCGGGGGGGGGCTGCGCCCCCAGGAGTGGCCTCGGGGTGCACTGCAGAGGGTGCGGGTGATGCGACCCTGGCCCACGCGCCTCCCGTCGAGTCACCCTTCGGCCCGCTGAGCTGAGGGGGACAGGACGCCCCCCAGCACCCTCGTGCCCCGTTTCACCTCCTGGGCCCGGAGCACCCCAAGTGCCCCAGCCCCTTGACACTGATGAAGCACAGTCCGCCCACCCTAGGGGGGGACCCCCACTCCTCAGGAAATCTGTGCGGGAACCTTCGCAGACGCTCATGGGGGGTGGGGGGCAGGTGGAGTGAGACAGAGACGGAGACCGTGCCCACAGGGACACAGAGACGCCCCGAGAGGGGCAGGCGCGCGCCTGCGCACACGGAGGGAGCAGGGCCTGAGGCCGGGGACCTGCTCGGGTTGGGGTTTCCGGCGCCCGGACAGTAGCGGGCGTTGTGGGCACAGCCGAGAGGGCAGAGGTGGAACACAGGCCCTGGGGTCTGACCGACCGACCCCGAAGGCCCCTCCCTCCCGTTCCCAGCCCAGACCCCGGCCAGCAAGCCCCCGGCCTCCCTCCTGTCCTGTGCCAACCGGGCCGACCCGCGCCCACCTTCACCGGCTCCGCAAGTACCGCTTGAGCTTCCGTTTCCGGTGGGGTCCTGTGCAGGGGGCCTGGGGGGCGGGGTCTGGTCTGAGAGTGGGCGTCTCCTCGGCAGACCAGGGCGGACGGACAGACGGACGTTCGAGGTGGGGGTGGGGGAGACTGTGAAGGGCAACCAGCCACGGCATCTGCACCGCGAGTGTCCATCAGAAAGCCCGGAACTAGGGGCCTGGAGGGAGGCGGGGGGCGGGGGGGGGTGGAGGGGGCCCCTGGGGGCCGGGAAGCCTGTGGCCCGTGGTGTTTGGAGGGGGTCGTCCCTCGTCCCTGGTTCGGGGCTCGGGTGGTTTGTGTCCTCGGGAGGGAAGGGAAGCAGCCGGGGGAAGGCCGGGCAGGGCCGGTGGCAGGGACGCGCACCGGCGCCACCCCCGGGTCCTGGCAAAGCAGTTCCGCAGCTGGGGACGCGGTGGCCGGCGAGGCCTTCGAAGGAGCCGACATTCCCGCTGCCCTTGAGGGAAGAGAGGAGGTGACGAGCAGTCACAGAAATGAGCGTCCGCAGCCTTCGGCCCGAAGAAACACCCGCCAACGCAGCGTTTACCCGGCCTTCCGTGGCCTCCCGGGGCTCCCCCTGCGGCCGAGGAGCAGCAACGCCCCTGACCTTCAGCACGGTCCCCGCCTTGGGCAGAGAGTGGTCCTCTCCTCCCGATCAGATCTCGTCACCGAGGGCCGTTGGCACAGCGTAAACGTGAATAATCTAAAGCCAGTTACGTTACAGACGTAAGTTTTCAGGCCGTGCATTTAGAAATCATCACTGTTGGCAGGTCACAACAGAAGCGTGTTGAATGTATATATTTGTAATATTTACTCTCCGATACGGATATTCTGATAGGTCGGTAGGTAGGTACGTGCATATGCCGTCCTCAGAGCCGGGAGAAGGTGCCTTTCTGTCCATGAGGCTTCTTCAGACCCCCTTCTGATAGTTTGCCCAAGGACTTGCGACAGGAACCTCAAAGTCATCATTTCAAGTTAATTAATCATCATTCTAATTAAAGTAGTAATATATTTGATTGCTTACACTGGTCCATAATATTAAGTATTTTAAATCCACTTTTCACTGATATGAGTAAGCTTTTCTTTAGAATTATGAAACAAATCACTGTAATTTATGTATAAAATAGATTGATAAAATGAAAGCCTTGTTTTTAAGTTCAGTATGATATCACATTGCCCAGGATTTTATATTATTTTATTTTGTTTTGTTTTGTTTTATTTTATTACGTTTATTTATCTGTTGAGAGAGAGAGCACACATGGGAAAGGAGCAGAGAGAGAGGGAGACAGGAGCCCGACGTGGGGCTCAAACTCACAAACTGAGATCATGACCTGAGCCGAAACCCAGAGTGGGACGCTTTGCTGATGGAGCTGCCCAGGCACCTCTCTTTTTCAGAATTTTGTGTGAAGACAAGTTTTCCCTTCTCTGGGATAAATGGACTGTGAACTAGACTGACACCGTCTTGGAAAAATCCATCCTTCCTGACTGCTCCGTGACCGGAGGCCTCCTGGAGCCCAGCTCTCCCTCCCGCATTCTGTCTGTTCAACCCCACCCTTGAGCACACCCCTGGGCACAGCCTCCCTGCCCTGCCCTGGAGATTCGACCGTGGTTCTTCAATGTCCGCCTCCTGGATGGTCCCCCACACGTCCTACCGGTGCGTGGTCTTACCGGACGTGGCACTGCGGGGTCTGGTGCCTTGTGTCCACCTGTCCCTGGACAAACCGTTTCTCAGCAAGCCAGCTTTTCTTCAATCTCCTGGATCCTTGGGCCTTTGGAGGATATTTTGCATGTACTTCCCTTTCACAGAACAAATGCGAAAAGATCAATTTAACCCTGGGACGTTGGGTAGTTGCGTGTTTACTTGATAGAGAGATTGCCACACTTTTCCCACCGTGGGCGCCCCACTTTGCATCCTTCCCAGAATATACGTGCATGAGGGAACTTTCCCCCCTTACCAGTGGATCCTGGCCAGATTTTGGTGTCGTCGACCTTTTTTTTTATTTTAGCCATTCCGATAGGTGTCTCATAACATCTCGTAAGTTTGAGCTTGCCCTTCCCTAGTGGATGATGAAGTCGGACCCCTTGTTTTGTGTTTATTGACCTGTGTGCGTCCCCTTTGATAGAATGGCTGTTCATGTCCGTTTCCAATTGGGTTTTTTGCTTTTTTTCACTTTGAGTACTCAAGGCTCTGTATATGGGGTAGGAAAGAGTTCTTTGTTAGAGAGATGACTTACAGGTGTCTTCTCCTAGGCTACTGCTGGTATTTTTATCTTTTTCACAGGAAGCTTAACCGAACAATGTGCTTAATTTTAATGAGGCCTAAGTTGTCACATTTTCCTTTCATGAATTATGTTTCTAATGTCCAAGAACTAGTCCCAGATCTTGAAGATTTCCCCCATTATTTTTTTTTGGTTTTATATTGTTGCATTTTTACATTTAAGCCTACGATCCACTTTAAGTTATTTTTCATATAAGGTGTGAGGTGTAGGTTGAGGAGTATTTTTATTTTGTTTGTTTGCTTTTGGTCTTATGGTTTTTCTGCTTCTGTTATTGTTTTCTGAGGTGTTTTGGTTTTTATTGTGTTTTATTTGTTTGTTTTGCTTATGAATGTCCACTCCAGCCCCATTTACTAATAAGACAGTACTTCCCGAATGATTTACCTTGTGACTTTGTCAAAACTCCCTTGAACATACTTCGTGGTTCTACTTAAGGTTCTCTATTCTGTCCCACTGAATAGAATACGTTACTGTTCAAATACCATGTGATGTCCGTTACTCATGACGTATCGCAAGCCTTAGTGTCAGGTGCGATGACTCCTCCCACCTGTTCTTATGTCCGAGAAGGTCTTAGCTGGTGCACACCTGTGCTTTCCATGGAAATTTTAGAGTCAGTTTGTGCATGTCTAAAAACGCCGTGCTGGGATTTTGATCGGGATTGACTTGAGCCTGCGGAGCAGTTCAATCTCTTTCCTCGTTGAGTCTCCCAATCCATGAATCTGGAGTGTCTCCATTTATTTGGACCTTTGACTTATTTCATGAGAAATGGATCATTTTCAGCAGCCGATTAGATACAGCTTTATACCTATGCATTTCACTTTCTTTACAGCAAGTATCTATAGTAATTGCTTTTAATTTTAGTTATATATTCATTGTTACCATATATAAATGTGACTGACTTTTCTATGTAGATTTTGTATCCTGCAACATTGCTGAAACCACATATTACTTCTGGGACATTTTTGGAGATTTCTTGTTATTTGTTGTTTTTTTTTATGTGCTGACACATTTAAGATCGTGATGTTTTCCTGTTGAACTAACCTTGTTATCCTTATGTAATGTTCGTCTGTGTTTCTAGTAATTTTCTTTGCACCTAAGTGTGCTTTATCTTGTTTTAGGATAGTCACATCGCGTGTGTGTGTCTGTGTGAGTGTGTGAAGTATGTTTTCATCACATCACTCCTATTGTCTTTGTCATTGAATTTGTTATGAATTTGTTCTGAGAGTATAGTTTAAAGTTGGTTTTTTTATTCATTTGTTTTTTTAATTCAATTTTAACTCACTTTTAATTGGTATTACTTACACTATTTACACTTATGGTGATTATTGACTTGTTACCCTTAAGTCTGCCATTTTATCTATTTTTGCCCGTTTCTTGTTCCTCTGATTCTCCTTTGAACTCCTTTTTGTTACTTTTACATACTCAAGGGCTCCAATTTTATCTGTTTACCATGTTTTTAATTGTCTTGCCTTCTGCGGCTGCCCTGTGGCCGACCTGGGTACTGCGTTGTCCACGTTCATCGCTTCGAGGGAAGTATGTGACCGTACTTCCGTGTCGGCTCCTCACCGTCCCCCTTCTCAAGTACTGGGCTGAGTGCAGAACGAAGTCACACCGATGTGACGCTCCGCAGGCGCGATTTAGGAAATTCGAGGAGGACAAGCCACTGCATTCACCCCGCATGCGTGGCAGCAGGCATGCCTCCCGCCTTCCTCTCTCCCCCTCCCACGCCCTGATTTCCCCTTTTGTCACATCCTTTCTGACGCATAACTCCCTCCAGCCTCCCTTTAAGCCCAGATCCACAAGCAACACATCCCCTCCTCCAGATTTCCTCATGGGAAAGTGTCTTTACTTCCCCCCACTCCGGAAGGATTTTCTGGTTGCTCTTTGCCCCATACAGAATTCATGGCTGAAGGGCCCTGTTATTCAGCACTTGCACCAAGCTCTGTCCCCTTCCGGGACCTCCGTGGGGTGGCATCGAACCTGCACGGCCGCTGACTTTGCTGCTCTGCAGATAACGGGCTGTTCCTCTCCGGTCGCTTCAAGATCATCTTCTTCGTTAATTTTCAGAAATGTAATTGTGATG